>CM076974.1:5415801-5623301 GCA_039105355.1 Benthosema pterotum
CGCACACACACACACACACGCACACACACACACACACACACACACACACACACACACACACACACACACACACACACACACACACACACACACACACACACCCACACACACACACACACACACACACACACACACACACACACACACACACCTCGTAGACTCTGACGGAGGTGTATAGTTGGGGTTGTCCCTGCTGCTGTGGACGGCAGGTATATGAGGTGCCATGCATTTTGGCCATGCCAGCAGACCGGGCCCTGCAGTCACACTCCAAGAATGGATTATTTCCAGAAAACAGCATGGAAAGTTTTTGTTTGTTTGTTTTGAATGGATTCCAATGGAGGTGCACATTGCATAGGAGGAGGACAACAGCAATGTGTCTCACAACATGGATGTCGCTTAGATGCAACTACGCGACCAGCGTGTTACCAGGGCTGATCAGCCAACCGCCAGGATACAGTAAATACAAATAGGAGAGCCATTTTATCTTCATCCACAAGAAAATAAAAAATAAAAATAACTACAGATGTGTACTGTCGAGGTGCCTGCACGTCAAGTAGGCATGTGCCTGGCCTAACTTACAACACATCCATACAGCTGATCACCAAACGCACCTTAGTTAAGTCACCAGCCAATGCGGGCATACACAGCCTACAATACTTGCACAGTCTGCTTGCATGAGTAAAAAAAAACATAAAAAACAATAAACCAATGTAAATTTGAACAGCGTCGCAGATACTATACCGCCAAGAATATCCCCTTTACTTGCTGGCTCACATGGACCCCACACATGATCGTATACATACAGTAATTCCACAGCTGCTGTGGCTTTGCAGGTAAAGCCAACAGGATGACTTATTGTGTTAGAGGACAGTAATTCCAATCCCTCTCAACCTCTCCCCTGGGGGACCAGCGGGTTGAGCACTGTTGTTATTCACCCAGGGCCCTTTTTCACACCTCCACACCACTGGCCTCATGAGACAAACCATGCATGATAATTGCGTGTGTGACTCAACTAACACAGACCGAGGCAGCGTGCGGCTTGCATGCTGCGTTGATGTTGTTCACTAATACGACAAAAAATAGTAGCCAGCCGACCACCTTTTTTCAATGACAAAAACAATACTAAAATATAGCTGCAAGCAGCAATAAAACGGGATCAAGCAAGCAGCAATAAGGAGTAAGAACAATACGCACAAATAAGCCATAGAAACATGGGAGCCTGAACTTCAGAAATACATCAGGTAATTATGTGTGAGACTGACTCACATTGTAATCTGGTGTGACTGAGTGAATGATTGGTGAGCTGTGAGTGAGTGGTGAACTGAGCTATGAACTGTCATTAGTGACAACATGGCCGAATAGTGACAGTCAAACAGCCTTGCCCAGCCATGAGGCCCATAGGGCAGGTGCCTATCTCCTGTTTCTGTAGCATGAGGCAGCTTGATGTACAAGTACACCCTCTGGACATGACGCTAGTATGACACAGGGTCTTACCCCCAATCCATCCCTTGATGCTGAGTGCCAAGCAGGGAGGCATTGGATCCCGTTTTTAGAGCCTTTGGTATGACCCGGCGGGAATCGAACCCCGGCCTCCCAGTCTCAGGGCGGACACTCTAACCACAAGGCCACTGATTTGGTGAATGAGTAAATGATTGGTGAGCTGTGAGTGAGTGGTGAACTGAGCTGTGAACTGTCATTAGTGACAACATGGCCGAATAGTGACAAAACACAACATGGCCGAATGGTGACAACCACCATTACATTGAGTTTTACCCTGGGTTACACATAGAACCATGAACTTAGATGTAGAAGACCACATGAGATTGTGCATGATTGACTCATATTACTAGGTGTCCGTGCCGGGATTTGAACCCAGGAACTCTCATTTCCAAGTCATGCGCTCTACCAATGAGGCTACCCAACAGACACAAGACGTACTGGAAACAACACACACATTCAGTGGACTGCTTGGTAAATGGTAAATGGTGCATTTATATAGCGCCTTTATCCAAGGCGCTTTACATAGATTGTGCATCACATTCACCCATTCACACACACATTCATACACTGATGGCAGTGGGACAGGGACACATCGACACTAACTCTGCAGGAGCCCGGGATCGAACCGGCAACCTTGTGGTTACCATCCGGTTACTCTACCTCTGAGCCACTACCGCTCCTTAAATATGCACAAATAAGCCATAGAAACATGGAAGAAATACATCATGTGATTGTGGAAACACAGCAGGGTTTTTGGAGACTCAGACTTTGTATTGTCAGCAGTGGGACTTGAACCCTCAATCTTGTGTTCCGAAGTCAGGCACCCTACCGACTGAGCTATCCTGGCACAATGATTTGCTTAGTTGTTGTCATCAATGAAACAACCCAACAACACGCCACCAAGCAGTAAGCAATATGAACAATATGCACAATTCAGCAGTCAGAGGGTGGAGCTTAGTGGTCAAAGTGACAAATGGAAACTAGAATATTCGCAATTTAAAAATTGCAAAGTGTGGTTGCCGTTGTCGCTTGCCCCCCGCAGCTCCCCCCCATATTGTCACTTGCCCCCCGCAGCCCCCCCCCCCATACTGCAGTACAGTATGCCCCCCCCCCATACTGCAGTACAGTATGCCCCCCCATACTGCACCGCATACTGCGGTGCAGTATGGCCCCCCCACACTGCGGTGCAGTATGGCCCCCCCACACTGCACACTGCGGTGCAGTATGGCCCCCCCATACTGCACATTGCGGTGCAGTATGCCCCCCCCACACTGCGGTGCAGTATGGCCCCCCCACACTGCACACTGCACACTGCACACTGCGGTGCAGTATGGCCCCCCCATACTGCACACTGCGATGCAGTATGGGCTTCAGCCAACTCCCGACCCCGTTGGCAACTACACCATGGTACATAGCGTTGTACAAAACGGTTTGCACACCTGCTTGTATAGCAAGCACCATGCAGCTCTAATGAGTGCTCCATCTCTGGTGTGTGTGTGTGTCTACATCAGTTCCCATTGTTGTACAACCAGAGGAATATAATTAAAATAGAGCTTGGAATTGAAATGATAGTTTAATAATCTCTAATTAAAAGTGGAACGATACAGCTTAAAATTGGAACGATACAGTTTAATAATCTCTGACTAATATTGGAATGATACAGTTTGAAATTGTCGCAATACAGTTTACTAATCTAAAAATGGAACGATACAGTTTGTAATTGAAACAATATAGTGTACTATTCTCTGACTAAAATTGGAACGATACATCTTAAAATTGAAATGATAGTTTAATAATCTCTCACTAATATTGGAACAATACAGCTTGAAATTGGAACGATGTAGTTTACTACTCTCTGAGTAAAATTGGAATGATACAGTGTGAAATTAGAACAATACAGTTTACTAATCTCAGACTAAAAATGGAACGATACAGTTTGAAATTGGAATGATACAGCTAAATTGTTCGAATTTCAGTCAGAAAAGATTAGAACGATGCAGTGCTTTGTGCTTTATAGCAGTGGTTTCCAACCTTTTTGAAACCACGGCCCACGACCTAAAGGACCCACAATGCAATGCAATCTAGCTAGCCTGAAAAAAAAACCCCACATATATTTATATATATTAAAGGTGTTGGCGTTAACACGTTAATGCATTAATGCATTAATCTCGTGTTAACACAGCCGTGCGTTAATGGCGTCAAAAAAATTAACGCGAGATTAACACACTGACGATGGCTGTCCTCGGTGCGGCAGGCCACAGAAGTACTTTACGTCCACACACAAACACAGTGATGGTGTGTACAAAAAATGCAAACCGGCTTGTACAACAAACATTTGTTGTGCAAATCAAAAATCCAGCCAGAAAATCAGGCATGAGCATTTTTCAAACTGCTTAAAATGGCAGACACTCTGGGGGTGGAGCTTACCGGTCAATGTTACAGATGTGTTCCACATGAATCAAGGAACATGTAGAAACAAGTCCCATGATTTTTGGCCAAACGAGGCCCGAGTTATGGTTTTTCAAATGTTTCAGTTTCAAAGAATTGTTATAGCGCCCCCATTTGAGCAATTGGAGTAAGACTGGTTTTGCTGCTATTTGGCATCCCCCTCTACCAAACTGTAAAATCTCATAAACAGATTACTTTGCATGTGTAGATTAGGGATAATAGAAGAATTTTCACAAACAAGCAATTTTCATTGGCTCGTAAAAACATCATTTTTTTCACTGAAAACAAAATTCACACCCTATTCATGTTTGTATGGCTTCAAAGTTCATGTGTAGGTCATTGTTATGCATTTTGATCAAAGATTGTAGGAGAAGAGACATTTTAACTGTTTTACATATAATTCAAGATGGCGGTTCATCTAAAGGTCAGAGGTCAAAAGTAAGAATACAAAAGTTGTTCGGCATAAGCAGACGCATAAGTGAATATAAGTTACATTTCTGAGAGTCGAGCAGTTCATGAGTTATGAGTGTTTAAAGTTTGCAATTTCAGTTGAGTGCTATAGCGACACCATTTGACCAGTGGTCACAGGCTTCGCATCATCACCGTTTGGCATCACCCTCTACCAGATTACCAATTTTCGCGAAAACCGACTGCACGGTTCAGCCAGAACAGCTATTTCTGGTGGAAGGAGGAAAAAAGAGACAAAAACAAGAAGGGATCAAGGTCCACTTCGTGGACTGCTTGATCCCTTAATGAAAATTAAGCTATTAAATCAAGATTGAGTATGTATGTTATGTATGTACTGTATAAACAGTAAAGAGTCAGAATTCGCCACTTGCCCACAATTCTATAGCCTTGATTCCGAGGATTTCATTTCCGTCTGTGCTGTGCAAAAAATGAAAGCCTGGACTAAACCATTGGCCACGGTGACCTATAAGAGGAGGGGCCAGGATTGACCGACAGATCTGTGAGATCCAATCAGGGCAACCGCCTATCTGAGTCGGTCCCCGTCTTTAGCGTGTGGATATTTTTGCACTGTGTGCTGCTTACCATCAAGGGTTATAAATTAAAGAGTAGGTATCACGGATATTTCCTTTAAAAACTAATGACGCATATCTATCAATGACCCCCTAAAGATGTCCAGAAAAAAAGTCGTTTCAGAAAAAATACAATATATAGGCAGAGTTGAAGAAAGAAGTTGAGCGCCCCCCCCTGCTTCCCTGAAAAGGTTGCATTCGGGAAAATAGCCGAACGCGCCTTCGCGTGACGTATACAGTGGTACGCTCGGCCAACTTCGGCGAGCAGGTCGTGCAGCTCAGCTTCCGGCTAAAGTTATCCACAGTAGCATAGCATAGCATAGTAGTAGGATAGCCTACCAAATACAATACAATTAAATTATATTTGGCAGCGATCAGCTGCTTAGTTGTCATGATCTTCAAGATCACATGTGCGTTGGTGCATACGCACACACGCGTTGCGATCGAGGTGCGACAATAATACTTTTATAGAGACTAACTAATGTTCTTCTAGTTCCGTCGGAACCCCACTCTCTGCTCCGTCCCTCCGAGTCCGCTCCGAGATGGGAGCTGCACTAGCGGAAGCACAGGGTAGAGTGTAGGACCGCAACCCTGCTTTCTGGTCTCAACTCTGGGTTGTCATGCTTTATTTATAGATTTGTCGCCCGCTCTGGCCCCGGGGATGCAAGTGATGTGGACCCTGGCGTCTCTAACTTCACGTTTCTTACTATAGAACTACCAATAACCAGAGTTGTAGTCTTGACTGTCTTGTCGACCCGCGGCCGTTTGTATGGCGAGTCAACAGACTCACTGTCACTAATGGGTGTAGCAGTGAGTGGGGAAAAGCTGTTTGAAACGTGGAGTGGTTGGTGTCCCGTGTGCTTATGTGTATGACTACGCTTCCTTCCAGTAACAGTCACCCAGCCGCCGTCACGATCTGATTCGTGGGGACCCCGATCAGCCGCGGTGCGCGGCTGACGGTGGCGTCCCTGTGTCCGGGTGCGAGCGGTGGGCGAGCTAGCCGCACCACCGCTAGCACTTTTAACCAGAGCCTCCAGCTCGATCAGCCTCTCCGTTAGCACAGAGATCGCATTGCATTTGTTACACAGACCCATCGACCCATCCAAAAGCAGTGGGGTCGTAACTATGCATGCGGCACTCGATGCACACGATAGGGCTAGAGCGAGAGGGGGGCTCGGGAGAGGATGCAGCCGCCGCCATCACAGCGCGGCCCGGTACTAGCAAGCCGGTGCCACTGCTAGGTGGCTAGGCTATCAAGCCAAACAGCCAAGAAGAAGTTACTACATTAGAGTCTATGGGCTCGTGCAAGTACATGAACCACGTAACCAGACTATTTTCTGCCCCCTCAATATCGCAACTCTGTCTATTTCCCCCCCATACCGACACCGAGTAAACCTCACTAGCCTGCCCAAGAGACTAATCTCTTCATGGGCAGGCTAGCGAGCGTGGCCCGCTGGAACCAGCCTGGAGGATACAGTGACTCAAGAAAGACACGCCCCCAAGCCTGTGTAGAAATGCGAGCCGTGCACAGCCGTGTTTCCCAGTAGATAATGCAAAATCGGCTGGCGGATTATTTACAAAAATTCTCGAGTGCATAGTATAGCGGTCCCTGGTCATGCTAACCAAAAAAGATTTTTATTTACTTCATTAATATGACGCTAAAATAATGGAATTCCGAGGAGTTTTTAACATGTGTTTCCTAGGGTGTGACGTCAGCGTGTTCTACTGGTGACGCGCTGTTTTGGGTCGGGCTTTTCCGAGCTGGTGGGAGGGTTTTTTCAGAAGAGTGGCCTCCGACCTGACACAGCAGTGAAACGGCTTTATATAGCACAACTTTGTCATAGTTAAAATGAGAAAAAGTTGATATTAGCATGATACCCTGTCTTTAAGCATTATCCAACCAGCGAACACATTCGACCTCAAGACTATAAAAATGCACAGCGCAAATGCATAGCGTACGTGGACACTGTTAATAATTGAGTCCGAAAACGTAAACGTCGGCGTTGTTAGAAGGAATGAAAATTCTCAATGTAATCATCAGCCTAATAACGCATTAGATATGATCACACGCGGCTCTTCGCTGATGAGCCAGCCCATCTCTCTCCCGTAACAGAGTGCACACAACATTTGGAATTACAATAACATTAACCTTTTGCCTTGTTAATTCAAGCCCCTCATAGCAATTCATCTCGGGGGCGACGACCTCTCTGCATATTTTCTCCTCGTCACTTTCCTCTGCCGGGGAGCTAGAAGGAGGCATGGGTGTAAATGTGGAAAAGGAACCACCACCACTACCATCGGTCCAAATAAAATGTGCGCTGTCCAAAAAAATTCAACACACGCGCTCTGACATAACAATGAATAAATCAAGAGCAGTGTGTTTGCCACCTCCAGAAGCACATTGCCATTCTCAAGAGCATTACATTTTGTAATGTGCTAGTGTGTGTGTGTGTGTGTGTGTGCGCGCGCGTGTGTGTGTGTGTGTATGCAGACTTGTAGTAGTAGGACGTCTCGGAGTGAGGACGGGTTTCCGACGGAGACATTAATTAGAATGCCTCAATAGCGAGGAAGAAATGACTCACTAATTTATTCACATGGCGTGTTTAATGACTGCCTATCCCAACCTCATGTTGAGCTATTTGGATGCCTCTAATGATGCATGTGTTGTGAGCAGACAGACAGCACTATGAATGTGCAAACGCACGCATGCACACAAAGGCACGCGTGCAGACACACACAAAGACAATCAGTCACTCACGTGCACACACACGCACGCTCCTGCCACTCATACTCAAACTCAAATGAGCTGCAATAACAGCCTCCCAAAATGACTGTAGACACAGCACACGGTAAACATGCACTTGATAGACAGGCTGCAGAGACAAATACACAGATCACAACAGCACTCACTCAGTCACGCACGCCCGATTTGTACTTGGTTTGACGAAAACAACAGATTAAAATCATGCCGCGATGCCCTTCAGTCACTGCAGTCACTCACTGCAGTACGAGCCTTGGAAACCCATACGTTTCAAGGCCTCATTCACATAATATGTGAATGAGGCCTTGAAACGTATAAGCTGTGTCTTACCTCTGTGTGTGTCTAATATTATTAGACACACACAGAGGTAAGACACAGCTCACATTGCATTTCCAATGGGAGTCACAATGTTTGAAGACATAAACTAAACTTGTCTCATGCGGGCTGGTGGGGCAGAAACAGCATAGGGACAAGTTTGTGTCTTCAAGACTTGTGACCCAATTCAAATGATTAGACACACGCATCTTACACTTGCATCTTGCAACCCTTGTGTGACTCAGAGCTTGCTAAACATTTGGGACGCATGTTCAAAATCACATGGTTTGAAGACACAACCTTGTGTCGTGGTCTTCTTCTGCCCGCCTCACCCCCTGTGAATCAAGGTTGTGTCTTCAAGCCACATGACGCCGTATTTGAAATGCAATGCAGGATGTACGTCTTTGGTTTGAATGTGTCCAGTAAAAGTAAATTAATGAAAGTAAATTAATTTAGATCGACTTCTTTTGAATCTAGCTAAATCAGTACAGTTTCCAGCAAAAGTGTTTTCCCCATGCGGTAGGCTACAATACAGATGATTTTACAAGCAAGTTGCAATGGGTGTCTATGCGCATGCGTGTGTGCAACACAAACCTGCACACTCTGTCACGCAAAAAGGACAATAATGGCGGTGTGCTGCACAGGTGCAAAGGTATACTCACATACTAACACAATATGCCGTTCTGAATTTTCCCTGATTTGCATGTAGATTGCTATAATTATGGATAAAAGTCAAGGTACCCAGTGGACCGGGTAGCGGAGAATCGATTTGGAAGCGTGCATAATGACAAGAGTCACAGCAGGGCTTATTCTTATCAGACTTACAAAACCAAATCAATCTCAAGTGCGTGGAAGAGCCAAACAACAATGTTCCATAGGCAAAAAGAAAGCTACACAGGGGAAGCAACACAAGGCACTATGACACTGTGCTAAACTGTTTTCTATGGAGGTCTAGGCATGTAATGGCTGAGCCATGTCTAATGGTTACGGTCAGGAGATCATTTTGAAATCCACATTTTAAAACTGACTCGTGCAGTCTACTCAAAATGTTTTGCATGTGAAGGAGGTGGATGGGACGGAATGAAAGTACATTCTGCTGGAACTCCTGACCCAATGCAAAATGTGCACTTTTGACTTCTTTCAAAGCACCGTTTTGAACAGAAACTGATTTATTTTAAAGTGCTTTCGTGCTGACCACGACCACGATTTTATCACTACTGCTCCTCTAGGAAAAAAGGAAAAAAAAAACTTATTTACCCACACACAGCACTTGAACAGCAATAAGCACGGAATGCGAACAGATGGAGACCTTTGTGGAAAAACCTTAAGTCACGATCTGTCACTATCCGTTCCTTTTATTTTCTTTGCAGCATTTTACCTCTCTTGGCACTTCCCCTCCTGTCATCCAGCCACTTAAGTGATGTGTTGATTGTCCATTGTGTTCCCCGAGTCTTGTTAGCCCTACCCTTAAAAGGCCCGTCCTCTGTTAGATTGTGTTGCCATTATCCTTATAGTGTTTGGTGAGCATGTTTATTTTATCCCTGTGAAGACGCCTGTAATTTGTTCATTCAGTCATCGCCTCCTGCCCTGTTCCCTAGCTTGCATTGCACTAAAGTGACTAAACCATATACAAACTGCATATACAATACCTGCACTTTGGCCAGCTCTAGAGAAATGAACTTATTTTCCCCCCTTGTCTATGTTGCTATTGGGTCCCGCCGGCTTGAAAATCCTGACATCTCATCAAAACAGCACAAAGGCCAAAGTGACAGATGGTCATATTTAACCATCAAGGGGATGCCTAATCTTACAGGGTTGTTGCCTGGAGTCTGGCTGACGTAACGTATAGTCATTTCTCACAACATCAAAAACAGCTTACGACAAACTTTAAGCTGAAGTAAAAGCATTCTTGGGAGACTAGCTCACATGAGTTAATTTCCAAGATTGTGTGCAGAATATAATGCACTGTAGTACAGTGCTTTCATGACAAGGACACCCAAATTAACATTTTTTGGGCCACAGACCAGGAATATTAGGTGCCAAGGACCCCCTGTTTATTTCTACTTATATTGGGATAAATTTGTGCAACTGTAAAGACGAAAGAGAAGTGCGTAGGAGTCGGTCCGCTTAAGATTTTAGTAATGATCAGAGCTCCGTTCCCAGACTGTATGACGGAGGCATTTGAAAATTGCGAGAGGCAACAGTCTGGCAACTCAACACAAGGTTTTGAATTTTGAAAAGAGGCTTCTTTTGTGGGAATGTAACTTTTTTATTGGCCTAAAAATGTGTCTATATATCATGAATCCACGTGCTGAACAGGTGTGTTTTTACCATGTCCAACTACAACTCTGGATTTTGCTGTACTAGCATAGCAAATATACTGTATATATATACTGTATATGTATATACCCAACCTACTGACCAACCAACGGTGGGATCAGTGAATCTGGCCATCTCTCTACTCCCAGGGACACTTTGACAACTCAAAATGTCCTCAAAATGGCTGAGATATCCCAGAATGCCTCAGGGTACATCCTTGATCTATGTTGTCTTATAGTTATTTTCATGAGGAATATGTTGGGGGGTATTTATGTCATTGACTAAGAGTATTTAAGTCATTGTCTAAGAAATACACCCAAGTCTCTGTATCATGTATGCGTGTGCATGTACGTTTGTTTGTATTTTTTGTCAAACACTGTTCAGCACTGTTCAAATTCGACACACTTGCCACATCCCAACAGGGAGTGCATGCGTCTGACATTCGAGTAGGTGCCCAAGTCCCTGCACCTGTGCAATTTTCAGGGCAACCCCAGGCTAAGTTTTATTCAGCGAAATCACAACTAAATTGCATACATGAGTCATGCAGACTGTTCAAATTGCCTTAAGATCGCCTGGTTTATTTAAATGTGTGGACAGGACATTCCTCGTGGTGATGTTTACCTCCAAGCATCCCAGCATGCTTGAGAAAGTTGACCATAAACAGGACATTGAATATTCTCGACAAGGAGGTTGTCCTTGCTATGGTACCTTTCCTCTCTTGTCTTCCTTTCTGTCTATGTTCATAAAGCACTTATTGAGCTCTTAACAGATCGACCAGCCACGCACCCCGTAACCAGTGTTGACCAGAAAGTTAAGTGTTGCATGCTCTGTGGCTACGCCTGCTATTAGCCCACGGCGGTTATCTATCGCAGCGTCGAGAGGGGATACAATCCGGAGTGCGGACGACATGCATCAAAGATAATCACGTGCAAGGCAGCGTGCCGAGACAAGGGCTGAGCGAATGCAATAAAGAATACATTTAGCTTGCTACTGTCAGCACAAGGCTGAAGCCAGGCTCAATCAGGCTGCAGCCCCTCCAGATGCCGAATACATCACACTGCATGGCTCAGAGGACAATCTATTATATGCAGCCGCACTAAAGGAAAAAAACATACAGGAGGAGGAAGGTTTGATGTAAATATTAAACACATCCCGTTTGGCTATTTTGCCATCGCTGGCACTTTGAAATCTCATTAACCTAACAACAAAGGGCTATAACGTAATCAACCTTTACAATCTACAATGTAGGCATTTAGCAGAGCGCTCTTAATCAAGAGCGACTTATATTCAGTAAAAGAAAAAACATTGCATATACATTAGTTGAATTTTCAATTTAAGCAGAATTTACACATTTACTTTACAATGTACAGTTTAAGCATGAAAACATGGTAATACATTTGACATCCTATATATGTAACTGCTATCTAAGTCTACTTAATATGCTATCTAAAAATGGTACCAAGAAGGCTCGGCCCAAATAATACTTGGACCCTGAGTATAGACAGAGTTATGGTGCTGCAAACTCCTTTCACTTCATGGGGTCAGTCCAATGGTGGCTCTTCTACATAGACCTCATTATCTTTATTTTAGATCGCTTTGTAATAATATAGCATAAACATCAGACAACAGCCCAGCTTTAGTGATAATAAATCCTGTTGTTTTAGATCTTTTAATAGCCTATAGCATAAACACTAACAGCCCAGCTTTAACGATTATAAATCCCTTTATTTTAGATTATGTAGTAATAGGACTACAGCCTAAACATTACAGATAATTTAGTTGTCACTGTGCAATACTTTAAAACAGATGACATATAGCACATACATATGTGCGCCACCTTTGTTGAAAACACATATAAAACTCCAGTTTGTCCCTCCAGCACTCGAGTGCTCAGTTTTCTGATTCCTTAATGTTGCAACATTTCTGCGGGTCCAAATATTATTTGGGTCGAGCCTTATGTGTTCTTTAAAGCACAAATGTTAGTGTTGTAAGTGGGCTATGGGCTGGACTCCAAGTGCTATGGGCAGATAAGTAGTCTGAAGAGGTGTTTTCAGACTGTGGTGGAAGATAGGGAGTGAATCTGCGGTTCTGATTGCAGTGGAAAGTTCATTCCATAGATTTGGTAACAGGAGGAAAAGGGTTTGAGGGGTGTGGAGCATTGGCCAGGCGTTTTTAGCGGGGATACTACCAGCTCCCTTGTGTTGGCTAATTTGAGTGCAGGAGAGGGCCTGTAGGGTGATATGAGACTATAGATAAGATGGCGGTGACATTCCTTTGGTTGCTTTGAATGCAAGCATGAGAGTTTTGAGCTTGTCCACCTTTTTTAAGATGCCTCTTTTTTATATATTGTAGACTGACTGGAAATCAGCTCTCCCATATCTAAACAGAGGGACAAAGTCGTGCAGCAATAGAAAGCCACAATTTGCATCTGATACTGTTCAAAAAGATTGCCACAAAAAACAGAAAAATAGCTGGAAAGTTTGCTTGCTGCAGCTGAGCCTCCCACAGACTCCCTCATTTCAAGCCTGCATGGTGGCGCTAAAAACAGTCGATCAATGAGCTTTGTGAAAACAGTTGATCTACATGCATTATGAAAAATAAACTGGCTTATAAGCTCACAATGTGTTGTGGCACAACACGTTATTGTGAGCCTGTGTGTGTAGCAGGGGTGGCTATTTTCAGAAAAAGCCTCCCCTGCCCAGAGCTCCAGTAACAAAGTCTGTCAATCTCACCGTAGTGACAGCAATCCTCGATGATGCAACCAGTCTGACATAGTGCAATCTAAGGAGGCCATGCAGGGGCCTCCGAGCCGGCTAGATAAAGAACATCAATGTCGCTTTAACCTCGCACCAACACTCGCACGCAATGTTTTGTCATTTCTAGTTGAGAAGGGCTGCTTGACCTCCTCAAAAGTCACCGTCATAATTTGTTTGACAGCTTTCGTCCCGTCTGTTTCCCACCCCCCTCTTCCCAAACTCGCAGATGGGGCTGAAAGCATGGTGAAGTGACGACTGATTGTGTCCGCTGATTGTTTTCAGCCCCACTTCATGAGCGTATGGCGCAGCCTGCCGGGCCCTGGCGGACTGATTCGGGACATAATGGGTTCATTAAAAATCACCAGGACCGCTGGCACTGATGGAGGAATGATTAGTGGAGATAAGCAGGGGATATGAGATTAATGGAACAAGAGGTAGCTTGCCATTAAAAGCCTTTTCCACGTTGCTGCCACTACCCCCCCCCCCCCCCCCCCATCACCACCAACCTCATTCAGAAAATCATCTAATTGAAATTTCTTTTAATTTGTTTTATTTATTTATTTATTTTTACTCCCCTGAAAACACACACACACACAGGACATGTAAACCTGGGAAGAATGGTTTGACTGTGGTTGTTAACAACGTGAAGAATGTTATTAGTCTTATGGTCAATCACAGCGGTGCCACATGGACCGTTTCATATGCATATAGCAGAAAGGACAATCACTTGATGAATTACGCAGTGGCCTTATTAGAGGCCTATAATTATGTAAAACAAATCAACAGAGAGAAGTAGTATTGTGAAACAGATTAAAAGGAAAAGAAAGAAGCATCGGGAGAAGGCAATTCAACAGTTCGACAATTCTTTCCACTATTCAAACTATCCCCGTCAACATCGTCAACAAGTCAACATCGCCACAGAAAATACAAATGTAAACCGACAATTCTGTTATTCAAACTAAGATGCAATATTCACCACGCAAGTTTCGGTCAAATCCCAGGGAGAAGCCAGCGCCAAAAGTGTCCTTGGTGTTGTGAAATTCGAAAGCTTTAAAAAAAAATCACGACGTCAAAGCCGTGGAGGGATCCCGGTGGGGAGAAGTGTGTGTCAGACGCTGGCTGCTGCCAGTCAAAGGAGGAAGGCGCGGCGGGGCTTTGTTGTGCGCTACCCCGTCAAGAGCCGTCGCACCAACTTGACTGCAGTTTCTGTTTGTGTGTGTGTGTGTGTGTGTGTGGTTTTTGTTTTTTGTTTTTCCCCCCCCGAGCATCGGGGCCTTCAGAGAGGCGGCAGAGATGAGAACATGAATAAGTCTTCTCTGTCAGCAGAAAAAGACACAAAAGCTGTCAGAAGGGAGCCATTGCAAACACAAGGGCCCCCACTGTCGACTCGGAGAAATAAGCCATTTGTATGTGTTTAACTCACACCGGCTCAAACCAATTTAGAATCGATCCTGATTGTATATAGGGATCAATGAAGGGCCGCGCAATTTAATACAGCACATTGGTCTGGCTGGCTGAGTGCACACATGCAGAATATACAGTAAGAGAGTGCATGTGGGCCCTCCGGCATGAGCATTTGCAATCACTAAGACGCGCACACACACGCGCGCAAACGCACAAACGCCGAGCACGTATCCACAACCTTGAGCGTCATTCTGTTTTGTTATAGCTCCATTAACAAATCATCTCCCTGCCGGCCGGCTCCGCAGCTCACCAGGCCATAAACAGATAATACCACCAGCCTCTGAACTCCATCCCTAGCTGTCAGCAGCACATTTTAAGTCGACGGCACGTCTATACTCGGCAATGGATGCTGCGATGACCTGAATTCACCGCAGTCATCATCAGGGAAACAGGGGGCGCTAAATGAGTTCTTATCAGGTCACCGTTGAGAGAACCTTAAAAGACGGCACCGTGGCTTCTGGAGCTCTGAGCATAACCCGGCAATCTCATAGCCTTTGTTTTGTTTTGTTTTTTTTGTCTTTTTTTTTCTCTCCAGACGTCTTTCAAATCAGGATGAGAAGCGTTGATGTTTGCAGCTACGCACGCTAATGGCATTCGGTCTCGTCTTTGACAGCAGCCCACGTCAAAAGCAGGATCATTATTTTCACGTGGTACTAAACAAACTCGGAGCAAATTAGGTTTTTCCACAGAGCCAGCCAGTGTGCCAACTATGACAAAGCGTAAATTAGGCTTCATTACAGGGAGCGGATGGGGTGCAAACATAGGAGATTGGAGGCAAGAACCGAAGGCAATATATGAACTGTTTTGGTCTCTAGATGGGGTCTTTAGCTATGGAGGCAAGCTGTGTGCTCGCTGCCCATCAGACAGGCTCTGTCCATCTCCAATTCATCTTCCTTTATAACTCACAGCTCAAAAGTTCACATGCCGAGCCAGGGCACCGAGTTGGAGAAGAAAGCTATAGTATTGCACGTTTGTTGCGGTTTATATAAAACGCAGACTTTCCATCCCAAATCTCCTGTCAGCTTATTGTCTTCCAGAAATAAGCTGTTACCGCACCTATTTCAGGAGCTCAGAGTGACGAAAAACAACAGATCTGGGTGGAAATGATTCATTACTACATTTGAACGAATAATACCTCCACTCTGCGGGAAGAGTTATCGACTTTCAGTTAGATTATTTGATGAGATAATAGCTGCCTGTCACAACCTGTCTCTCTGCTGTCTCAATCTCTCTCTCTCTCTCTCTCTCTCTCTCTCTCTCTCGTCTCATCTGGCTGCTCAGTGTTGATTTGACAGCAAATTTAGAATGAATATATATAGTTTTGTAATTAATTAATCAATATTTGACCCGAGAAGCATTTTGCGGTCAATTAATGCAGATTGATATTGGTAGGTCCCAAGTCCCGGAGATCCTAAGTCCCATTACTCTGAACATGCACTGGAATTCCACTATCAGCATAACAGTTGGCCGCCGCATTTTAAGCCGTATCCACACTGTGACATTGAGGGTGTGTGTTAGAGATAGGATTAGACATTTAAGGGAAATTGGGGGACAAAACATTGGGACGTTGGATCTATTACAGGTTGAAATTTGTCCAGTGAAACAGATTCTGTGGTGCAAAAGGCTATGTTACAAGTGAATGATAGATACACAAGCAGTTTAGATGTCGGATCATTCAGATGTAGCGTCTTTGGCACGAAGGCAAACTCCCTGCCACCATCCCTGAAACACAGTCTGTTGACATGTTGTTTTCTGTACACGCTGTATTATTCTTCCTCATGCAACGTTTGAGAGGGTGTACTGAACGTGATGCGATCTACAAATTCTCCGGTCCATTTGGTTTCATTTCTACGCTCTCGAGTTAAAATATTCATCATCTGAATTAGCCCTACAGTCACACAGCTAGAAGATGGACAAAAGCAAAAGTCTTTAGTTTTGGGGTCTGTGGGGGCTAAAATGTCCTCAAATGGTGGTCCGTGGCTCGAATGCTGAATACATGGTGGGCCCTGGTGTCAAAAAGGTTAAAAACCCCTGCTTTAGACTATAAGTTAGGCTGTTTGACATAGTGCACAACCAGTGATGTGTTACGCTGTGTTGCATGGCTCAGCTCTCTCTGGCTTGCCCAGTGGTTATCAAAGTGCTTTGCGTCCCTGCAGTGCAGGGGCTTGCCCAGAGGCCAAGTCAAAATCTCAAGGCACACCTGTGTTCATATCCAAGCAGAACAGCACTCTATAACAAGCGATCACTGTGTACACATTTTATTTACTACTACCAAATACAAAGGTTTATGTGTAGAGTATGGCATGGGCACTGATTGGATGGGAAAGTATAGTGAGTTATTTTTTTCTATCTTCCCACAAATCCACTACGTCTTTTTGAATAATGTAGTTAGTATTACTTGTACATTATACATAGAGTTAAGCATGTTGAACGTGAAACCCTATAGGCCGAGTTTCTTTCCAGTTCAGGTGAAGCATTACAGCCGTGCGAACAGAAATACAAAAGTATGTAAGGCTATAGATGCAGCTAATACATACAGCCTATACCAATAATGGCTGTATGTTAGATTAAACTGTGACCAATGTGCATAGTTAAAGGATCACTTCACCACTTTTCAACCCGTTGTCATTGGTCCTCCTCACTAATGTCAATGATAAGCATCTTCGGTTTAGAGTCCGCTTTCCAGGCGCCGCTGGGTTGGACTTGGCTCTCGATATGGCTTTCCTCCACCGGGGACGGTCCATGGCTACCTCACGATCGATGCCGAGCACTTTCATGTCGGCCAACACGGTCGTCTGCCAGGTCTTCTTAGGCCGGCCGCTGGGTCTTGTCCCCTCTATGTTAATCGACATCACTTTCTTCACCCAGTCATTCTCTTCCTTCCTTACTACGTGTCCGTACCATCGCAGTCTGCCTCTCCTCACCACATCCGCTATGGCCTCCACTCCCATCCTCTGTCTCAGCTCTGCACTGGATTTTCTGTCCCTCAGTGACACACCACACATCCATCTAATCATCCTCATCTCTGCTCTGTTAAGCTTCTCTTCCTGCTCCACCTTCAGGGCCCATGTCTCACTTCCATACGTCATGCAGCTTCTGACGCAGGCAGAGTACACTTGACCTTTCATCTTCAGGGATGGGGCCTTGGATGTTAAAAATGGCATGAGTTCCCTGAACTTCTTCCAACTCACTAATGTCAATGATAAGAACGATGGATTCCATTTTCACATGGTGAAGTGCTTCAAGGGCATTGCCAATGCTTGCACAAACCTTCAGTAGTTGTAACACAATCAATATTACATGGATCAGCTGCAGCTTACTGTACAGTACATCACTGCAGAGGTGGAAATTAACTATTACATTTACTTAAGCACTGTACATACAGTAAGTACCTTTTTTTTACATTTCTCAAGTAATTCCAATTTCCTCTACTTTTACTTAATTCTACTCCACTACATCTCAGATCTAAATATTGTGCTTTTATTCATCTACATTTACTTGAAAACATTAGTTGCTATAGTTTTTTATAATTCTTATTATTACAAAACCATCGGCCACTTAATTGAAAATAGCCGATATACAAAATGTGTCAATAAGTTTGACGACTTGAAATGAATGGGACATTCTGTAAAATAAATATTTTTACTTTTGTTATACGTTAAGTATATTTTTAATCTAGGATGTATTCTATGTTGCTGTACTGATCCTAAATAAAATATTTGAATACTTTTTTTCTCTTCTGTAGTTTTTACCCTGAACTAGAAAATTACTAAATCAGCCTCAGCTTTCATCTTTTATTGAATAAACAGGTGAAATGTATTAACATATTATTTCACTTTCAAACCATTTTCACCTAAAGCGTACCACCAGTTCAGTGTTCATCTCCATCTAAAAATCCAATTCAACAAGCTGCTCGGCAAATTACATCACATTCAAAGTGTTCCTGCTTGCTATTTTCTTGCTGTAATTTCATTCCATTTTTCGCCCTATACTAAAATGTTGTTGAGAATGCCTCATTCCAAACCACTTAAATTGTGCTATTGCTCATTTCCATTTGGATGGCAGACACGGTCACTCAGGATAAAGCACTTTTTTTTTTTTGCTAAAGCTACCATACAATCCAGGACTTGTTTTAATGAATTAAATTTAATGAATAATTTTTGAACCAACCTGCATGGGGGGAAAATGTTAGCCTGATCCAGTCTGATTTGATGCATTCTGTTCATCTGAAATGTCACTTCGCAAATCAGTCTGTCCAGGAGCCTATCCCCACAGGTGGAAATGCAGCCGAGGATTCTGATTGGTCAAGCAGGCTCTGGCCAGACTGATTTTCAAAGTGACATTTCAGATGTGCGGAATGCAGCAAATCAGGCGGCAAGGCCCTTTTAAGAGTAAAAACAGACCACAAAAACTGTAAGCGACCGAGCTTTCGCCATCCGTGCACCGTCACTTTGTAACACCCTGCCCCTGGATATCAGACTTGCTAAGTCTGCATCCCATTTTAAATCACTCCTACAGACTTATTTTTATAAAGCTGCTTTTAACCCTCTACTCATGTGATCTCTGTTATTTTTTTTACTTTTTTTGTTTATCTTATGCTGCATTTTTATTTTCTTTTGTATCTTTGCTGTATCTTTTAGTTTCCATGACTCACTGATTAGCACATTTTTATTGTAGTCTGTGCTTTGTTTATAATGTTCAACATTGTTGATTTTCCAACTCGACATGAAATTTAACAAGCCTGGTTTTATCTAGCATCAGTATTATAATGACACAATAATAAAATATCCTGCATATCATCACCACCACCTCAGGAAATTGTGGTACTACAGCTAAACTGTCCAGAAAGAAATGACAAGGACTGGCTATATCAGTGATTGAGGCTCAAACCATTAGAAATGAGCTTGTCAGAAAACAGACTGACAACGCATGTTGTCAGACTGTTGGAACCCTAAATACATCCATCCCTGATAAACGGAGTCCCACCAGTGGTGCTTCATTTTGAAGCAAAAGTCAAGAAATACGCTGACCTACAGTATTACAGTTTGGTATAGAAACTGTGCTGTTGTCTCGGGGGGAGAAAATCACTGCAGAGGGTGGTGAAAAACAGCAGTGTATTATTCATTGCCAACAATAATTGAGTCCATCTACAAACAAAGCTGCTGGACTCCACGGGCCTGTGGTATTATCAAGGATGCCTCAGGCTCTCAAGACCTCAACCACCAGATTTAGATAAAGCTCCTTCTCCTTATTATTCTCTTGAACTTTAACCAATTGATGATCAGTGCTGTCAAGTAGACTAACTGAAGTATTTCACAGAGTAATATGCTAGACTGCGGTCGAGTTGCTTTGCAGGTTGTTGATCCGGCATAGATCGGTGGATACGGATATAATGTGCACTGTCTGTAGTATGTGTGTGTGAAGTATCTGATGATTTTGATGGAAAAGATGCAATTACTGGGGGTGTGGGAAAATATTCATATAAGTAAGTTACTTTTGGCAACAGTAATAAGTAGTAGTCTCTTACATGTCTCTTACATCTCTTAAACTGATGCTTTTCGGAAGAAATAAACCAATAGCTCATAGTGTCATTATTTTAGTTTAGATCATAACACATACTAGATGTCTTTGAGTTGATCATGCGAAGGATAGGACATATGACGGACTAGTATATTACATTACATGAAAGGCATGTATGAATAGACATTCTAGGGCTAATGTAAAGGTGATTATTAGGAAAGCCAAAAAAAAAAGTCAAAAATAGTATTGTTGGCTATGAGGAGCATCACGGAAAAGGAGAAATCAAGAATTACTTGTCCAACTTAACAGTTTTAGCCTTAATGGCAATGTTCTCTTGCGTAATAAAAATGTAATTACTGTTTAAAGGTGAACCGGAAACAGTGATTTATTATTATTATTATTATTATGATTATTATTATTGATCCCGCCCGATTATCTTGCACAAAGGGTTTCTGAACCAATTAGAGCATGCATTCCTTTAGGTGATAGAATGGCAAAGAGACACACACACACACACACACACACACACACACACACACACACACACACACACACACACACACACACACACACACACACACACACACACACACACACACACACACACACACAGCTGCTGCTAATGCTGTGTGGCTTATTTCTACCATATAATGTTCTAATTAGCCCAGGATATTAATGACTCGATCGTTCACTTGATGGTACAAGCACCAAATTTGGCACACAAGTGCTTTGGAACCTACTCTCTCAGAAAAGTACATTGTCCAAACGAAAAAACAAAATGGCGGCCCCCAAAATCCAAGATGGCCGCCCAGAAATGTGTTTTTTCCTTCATAACTTGAAATGCATTGATTTTATGCCCCATAAATGTATTGAAGGTTAATATAAACATGGACATTATGGACAATTTGGTACCAGGTACATGTCTGTATGTACTACGGTTCTTGAGATACAGCATATATGCACTTTTACAGTCTGGGGAGAGCTAGAAATCTGTAACATTGATTCTTAAGTTGATCAAATTGTGATACTGGTGTGAAAATTGGTACATATATTCTTCAAACACCACTATTTTCAAAAGTTCCATGTGCCATGTAAAAATCCAAGATGGCTGTCCCCAAAATCCAAGATGGCCGTCCAAAAATGTAGTTTTTCCTTCATAACTCAAAATGCAAAGATTTTAAGCTCTTGAATATATTGAATGTTAATATAAAGTTGGGTATTACGGACATTTTGGTACCAAGTACTTGTCTGTATGTACTACGGTTCTTGAGTTACAACATATACTGTAGCATGAGACACCATAATTTTGGCATAATTCATAGTTTTGGCACGTTTCAATCACTCTTCTACTCATCTAGATCCTTTTATCACCATATCTACTATTTTCAGGGAATAGACCCACATATATCATAAACCACTCCCAAGTTTTTCAACAAATATGGGAAGTGAACGTGTCAAGTGAAGCGTATGCCATAGTGTAATATATGTAATGGTGTAATCTGGGTCCGTGTATTTTACGGCCATTTGAATTCTCATTTCGTTATTGACAAACAGTATTCAGTTTAGGTTCTGTGTTCTGAATACTGTTTCTCAAAAACGGGAAATTGTTAATTAAAAATAGGAAAAAGGTTTATTTTTCTTAATACTGTTTAGAAATGTGTCCTTAAAACTTAGACATAGGTTTTTAAAACGCCTATATGACCTAATTCCTTACTTTCTTCGGTGCGTTCGCCCTCAGAATGGTGATTTCAGTACAACCGCGCTCCTGTACTGAATTCTGTTTTTTCTCTCGCTCAGAGCGTGGAGGCGTGGCGCGGAGCTCTTGATTGACAGCTCGGTTACTGCTGCAGTTACTACAAGGAGACACACGCGGCGCTGTTGGCGCTGTTGTACTAGCAGATAATATTATGGATTAGAGTAGACAATATTATTATACATTTATCCTTTATTATATTTAGATATATATTTACACTTTAGCGCTGCCGTAATTTTAAATAAATTAGCCCGCTTTTTGGTTGCATATTAACACAGCACTGTTATTACATTCTGATTAGACATTGATGCATCCTCTGTGTCAACTCTTAAGTAGCCTAATGAAAAATAAAGTAGGCTAATAGAGACAGACAGACAATGAATACTAATAATAACTAATAATAAAAATTAATAGTATTAACACCATATGACACCTGGGCCGCCAAGGTGCCATATCCGAACTAGCCATTGAAGTAGGCTAAATGAATAGGAACACACACACACACACACACACACACACACACACACACACACACACACACACACACACACACACACACACACACACACACACACACACACACTTGATTTTATAGACACTATCTGTAGCCTACCATCTTCCACAAAGTTGGCTATAGAATGTTAAAACCAATCTGATGATGAGCCCCAGCAAGGCATTACCTCCTTAATTGTGTGTGTGTGTGTGTGTGTGTGTGTGTGTGTGTGTGTGTGTGTGTGTGCGTGCGTGCGTGCGTGCGTGTGTGTGTGTGTGTGTGTGTTCCTATTCATTTACTTCAATGGCTAGTTCGGATATGGCACCTTGGCGGCCCAGGTGTCATATGGTGTTAATACTATTAATTTTTTATTATTAGTTATTATTAGTATTCATTGTCTGTCTGTCCCTATTAGCCTACTTTATTTTTCATTACTTAAGAGTTGACACAGAGGATGCATCAATGTCTAATCAGAATGTAATAACAGTGCTGTGTTAATATGCAACCAAAAAGCGGGCTAATTTATTTAAAATTACGGCAGCGCTAAAGTGTAAATATATATCTAAATATAATAAAGGATAAATGTATAATAATATTGTCTACTCTAATCCATAATATTATCTGCTAGTACAACAGCGCCAACAGCGCCGCGTGTGTCTCCTTGTAGTAACTGCAGCAGTAACCGAGCTGTCAATCAAGAGCTCCGCGCCACGCCTCCACGCTCTGAGCGAGAGAAAAAACAGAATTCAGTACAGGAGCGCGGTTGTACTGAAATCACCATTCTGAGGGCGAACGCACCGAAGAAAGTAAGGAATTAGGTCATATAGGCGTTTTAAAAACCTATGTCTAAGTTTTAAGGACACATTTCTAAACAGTATTAAGAAAAATAAACCTTTTTCCTATTTTTAATTAACAATTTCCCGTTTTTGAGAAACAGTATTCAGAACACAGAACCTAAACTGAATACTGTTTGTCAATAACGAAATGAGAATTCAAATGGCCGTAAAATACACGGACCAATCTGCTAATAATGCAATAAGGTAATATGTGTAATATATGCAATATAGTCATAGTGTAATAGGGTAACATGTGTAATAGTGTCATAGTGTAATATGTGTGTAATAGCGTAAAAGTGTAATAGTTTAATATGTGCAATATAATAATGTCATAGTGTAATAGGGTAATATGTTTTGTGAAATATGTGTAATAAGTGTAATTGGCCTATTACACATACAGGGGTTGACACTAAGGTCTCCGAGGCACTTGTCCATCGGGCAAGTGCAAGTCAGGTTCTACTTGCCCTCAGGTCATGGTCACTTGCCCCCAAAGTATATAGTAAATTTTACATTTAAGTTTACTTTCTTCTTGGGTGCTTTAAACATTTCCTTTTGCAATAGATGACTATGTTTTGTTGAAGTTACAATGAGTTACAATCAGCTAGAGTATTCAACTTGTAACTCAATGGTTCCCACAGTGGTCACAGACTCAGGGGTCCGTGATGCCAGCAAAATGATAGTTTGGAACCAAAGGGACCTGGGAGAAAGATACAATAGATAGCTAGAAAGCAGAAGCAGAGCACAATGACCACCTTCAAGACAAATATATCTCGTATATCGAACATATAGTCACACAATTGCCCGATCGGGCAACCAGATAGCAGTCTTCACTTGCCTGGCCATGCATGTTTTTTACTTGCCCCCAAGCGGGCAAGTGTTAGTGTCAAGCCCTGACATATTACCCTACAACAGGGGAGCCCAACCAGTAGATCGGGATCTACCGGTAGATCTCGGCCTGATCTCAAGTAGATCTCGGGAGATGTGGGGGGGAAAGAAAAAAAAGGCGGTGGATAAGAAAATGCAATGGCAGTGTTTGTCCATGTCTGTTGTACTTATGTTGTACTGTTGTAGGCCTATTTATGACAAGTCTGTTGTACTTTATGCTTATATGGACATAAAGTAAAGTGGTAAAACAAAGTAGTGTTGTGTTGTTGTGAAGTTACTGCAGGCTGGCAACGATGTGTGTGGTTTGAAATGTTGATATTGGACTGGTAGATCCCGGAGGGGTTGGCTGCTGAAAAGTAGATCTTGGGTCAAGAAAGGTTGGGCACCCCTGCCCTACAACATGAAGACATTTCTGCAAATATGCACTGAAAACAGCAGTCACATTCAGTTTAGTAACTCCCGACCTGTTCCATCAATTGAAGAACTTGAAATGGTTTAGAAATGGTAAATGGATAAACCTTTATCCAAGGTGCTTTACATAGATAGTAGATATGGTGATGATGATCTTTGAGTAAAAGAGTGAAATGTGACAAAATGTTACAATTATGGTGCCTCATCACCAGGCCAGGATTAACAATGAATCTTAGTGGAGCTTAAGAGCTTAAGGGCCCAAGGCCCAAGAATATGCAACTTTCCTTAAACTAGAAGCTAGTCTATCTTAAGAGAATCAGCATGTGGGTGTACGCCACTGCATTTCTGCAAGACCGAGTTCCAGTTATTATTACTGCAGTAAGTAAGCAAGCCTACCCTGGCTCAGCCCTGAATCAGCACCTTAAACAATACTAGCTTATTTTTTCCCTGTGATTCAAGGACTGGTTTCGCTGGCTTTGGGGCCGTTTGTGCCGTTTGAAATCAAATCCCAGCACCAGATTGGCCAAAAGCCCTGTCATTCACTTCGTTTCAAACGTCGCCTGCTTTCTCAATATTCTTATGGGTTCATATGAACCAATCACAGTTAAGACTGCTGCTTTGATAACGTCCTTCCCGGAAACTGCTGTGGTAGAGAGGGACTTCAGTCTGAATAATGAAGTGAAACGAAATGACAATTCAGACTGAGGTCAGGCTGAAGCAAGCCTACAAATGCTGTTGTAGCAGTCTTGTTAATGACTCTGCCAACAACCAAAAGGTATTAGTCCTTGAATTGTAATTTGTAAACTGGTGGTCATTCTGAGTCTCTGACGGTGACAGTGTACCCTTACCCATGGTAGTTTAGTAATGAAGTCGAAAGGATGTGCCCAGCACAGTGCCTAGCTATATTTTGTGCATCAGCGCAGGCAGCAGCAGTGGTATACACATCAGTGCACTGAGCACACACGTTCTCCTGTAGTTAATGAATTAGTAGAATCACATAGGGCCCTTTGATTTTATAAAGTGCCAGGCCCCTGAAAGGGTTAATCCAGCACTGCTCATCACTACCTATATGTTGTAACTCAAGAACCGTAATACATACAGACATGTACTTGGTACCAAAATGTCCGTAGTACCCAACTTTATATTAACCACCAATACATTTATGGGGCATAAAATCAATGCATTTCAAGTTATGAAGGAAAAACCACATTTCTGGGCGGACATCTTGGATTTTGGGAACGGCCATCTTGGATTTTTGCATGCCACATGGAACTTTTGAAAATAGTGGTGTTTGAAGAACATATGTACCAATTTTCACGCCTGTATCACAATTTGATCAACTTAAGAATCAATGTTACAGATTTCTAGCTCTCCCCAGACTGTAAAAGTGCATATATGCTGTATCTCAAGAACCGTAGTACATACAGACATGTAACTGGTACCAAATTGTCCGTAACGTCCAACTTCATATTAACCGTCAATACATTTATGGGGCATAAAATCAATGCATTTCAAGTTATGAAGGAAAAAACACATTTCTGGGCGGCCCTCTTGGATTTTGAGGGCCGCCATTTTGTTTTTTCGTTTGGACAATGTACTTTTCTGAGAGAGTAGGTTTCAAAGCACGTGTGTGCCAAATTTGGTGCTTGTACCATCAAGTGAACGATTCTCATGAAAAATGGACTTAATATCTTGGACTAAATGTAATGATTGAGTTTAAACTCAGTAATACACTGTCTGGATGCCGGAATTGGATTAAAAACTTAGCCTTTCTGACCACTGTTGTAATGAAAGCCAACTTTGATTGTGGAGGCAGGCGTTTTCGGCATGCATTGTCGGGTATAATGACCACGGATGTGGTCTAGAAGAGTGCAAAAGGGTGTATTGCAATTCACTGGTAATATTTTGACAACACTGGTGATGATATCCCTTCCTCCTGGACAATATGAACTCTTACTGGAAAACTGTATTGTTGTCTTGGTGTTTCTATTATTGGCACCTAACGGATGCCACTACTAATACCTTGTGCATTATTATCATTGTTTTTTGTTCCAGTATTGCGTTGAATCGATGCCGACAGATTCATTCCTTAAAAACTTGTGTTCCCTGTCAAAATAAAAGCCTTCCATCCACTGTTAGTACATTGGCACCAACATACTGAAACAACACCACTGTGTCGGTAGGCATACTGCAGAAGCAAAATGCATCGGGCACTAGATGCACCATTATTTCCAACATTATATTTTTATCCGGGGAAAAGTGAGTAGAACAACATGTAACCAGGAGTAATAACATGTCATGTCCCCCCAACCAGGAACCACCACCAACACCATACGCCCTGTTACATCATCCACCAGTAGCACCAACAGCAGTGCATGAAAAATTAA
This sequence comes from Benthosema pterotum, assembly GCA_039105355.1. NCBI lineage: Eukaryota > Metazoa > Chordata > Actinopteri > Myctophiformes > Myctophidae > Benthosema > Benthosema pterotum. The sequence continues at coordinate 5,442,687 of CM076974.1, forward strand.
TCTGTACTGTAACTTTCAACAAAAAAAAAGAACACGGAAATCCTCACAAACTCGATCAAAAAACACCTGGCATCAAAGTGACCGGTTGTATAGGAAAGTGGTTGAAAAAATACCAGAGACTAGACAGTTGATGCGAGCAGATCAATAATGAGTTCCAGTTAGCGAGACGAGAGTCTGCAGTATAACCTTTCCATCACGAAAAAAGAGACCGCGATTTGCCCTCTTCAAATTGAGAGAGCACTGTCTGAGCATCAAATAGCAAAAAAAAAAAGAAAATAGAATCGAAAAATAAGACTTGCCGGAATACTTTAGTGCTCTGTTATCATTCCGATTAGATTTGATGCCCATCAAAGCGTTTATGATATACTCTCTCTCTCTGTGGCATTCCCATTAGTAAAGGGAGAATGCCTTTCATCTCACAGCGGTGAACAAATCTGATCCGAGGACTTTACGGAGAGCACATTTTCATTTCAGGCACCCCCAGAGAAGGAAGAAGAAGGGTGATTAAAACATTAGCCGCATTGATCACACCAGAGCTTTTCCACTGTACACCGAATTTCAAACTCGGCCTGAGGCTGTCAGGAGAAGCAACCCTTATGGGGACACAAAGTCCTTTCGGGGTCAGTTTTTTTTTGGCACTCTCCAGGTTAAATTACAGTAACACTGTATAAATGCATATAGTAAAATCCTGGGTGTCGACGTAAACTCTTGAGAAGGAACACATTGGGTTAGTTCGCTCGATCTCAGAGTCAGAAAGAATAACAGTCCCGACTTTTACAGTGAATTTTCTCTTCACTGCATAATCCCTGCGAGATAAGACCCTCCTCCTGCCAAACAGCCCACCTGTGTGTTTTTTTTTTTTACACACTCTAGTTCCACCACGCCACACCTCTGGGTTTCGGCCCGGGAGGAAACCATAAAAGCAGCAGACGAGTCCAACTTCCTGGCGTCACTGCACATGCAGCTATGCCGACTGACTGACTGAGCCGGGGACAGACTCTGGTGCACTGTCAAAGTTCAGCGCATAAATAGTAATTCACTGCTTGGGGCGAGGAGAACACAGAGGCATGTACCGGGCTGGTGGTGGTGGGGGTGGTGGTGGTGGGGAGCGGGCTGGGGGTGGGACGGACAACTCTACAGGACGACAGCTCCTTAACAGACTCTACTGAATAACAAAATAGAGAGTAGGGTGGGAAGTACAGGCAGAGAGCTCACGGTGAGAGAGAGAGAGAGAGAGAGAGAGAGAGAGAGAGAGAGAGAGAGAGAGAGAGAGAGAGAGAGAGAGAGAGAGAGAGAGAGAGAGAGAGGAAAGGAAAGTGGCATCCCACTGATCTGTTAAATACTGTAAACTTTTCCAAGCTATCATACAGTATGAAACAGGGGAATTCAGCCACTTAACACTTTTATCGCTAGTGTTTTTAAATAATGGATGTCTATTGGTGCGATGTGCGATCCTGTGATACTGACAACAACAGCTCGCAAGACGAGGCTAGTGATACTAACGCCCGTTAGGATAGGACTGCATCGATAATTGGACTATTACGGTAAGATTGCCAAAGGTGTATTCTAAGGCAATGGAGGGGGCATAACTATGTTTGATAAACACTGGCAGTATCAAACCACAATTTTTGAATAAAAAGGAGTTCTGCACAGCACTCTCAGGTGAGTCTATGGGATTTCAAACGAGCTACAGCTCCTCCAAGGATTTACAAATGAGGCTGTGGTTTATCGCTTGATTAAAAGAGGGGCAGCACACCGTGAAATCAAACTTAACTATATTAAAAAATAAAGAAATTAAGCCGATTCCATTTGCGCGAACATGACGACTAATGATGAGGCAGCGACTCCTCACTCCCCCCCCCCTCCCCCGATCCATTTATCGATGCCAGTGTGGGTGTGTGGCACACACAAAATCCAGTTAGGCTGCTCTGCGCTGATTGCGGGCCCAGCCACAACAGCAGCAGCAACACGTCGGAATCCAAACCAGTGCACAGTTGGAAATCAACGGCATTATAAAAGGAGCAGATCTAGTCTAGGCGATGTTGCAGATTGCCCCGCGAGAAGGTAATGGAAAAGGACTTGTCCTGTCACAGCCCCTCACGGTGATAGAATGCCACATGCTCCATTCTGACAGTGTGATATTGGCTTGGCAGGAGCTTGATGAATGTATCGGCCTGTACGTCAGACAACCCCCCCCCCCTTCCAACCTCCGATATCGTTCCCGGGACAGTTGCCTTCTGGGACGGTTCTACAGCCGCATGCGGACTGAGTCGTCGTGTAATAGGAATGGCACCGGGGCGGGTGTCTGAAATGGGTTTATGGAAAGCAGGGCTGCAGGTTCAAATCCAGCCGCTGCTCGGTTATTATTTCAAATGGAATGCCGTTAGTTAAAGGTGGCGTCGGCAGGTCCCCGGCCGACGTGGCTGCATGAGGGAGGCGGGGGGGCGTTACTTTGAGGCGGAGGAGGAGGATAAAAACAGGGGAACAGGGAACGTGCCGGTGGGTGCTTAGCCGACTGGCTGAAGGTGAAAGTGGAGAAGGTTGGAAGGAGGAGAGGATGATAGGATGAGAGAGGGGGCGACCTCTCCCGGGGTCGACGGCGCTGAATCCCCCCCCGCCCGCTAGACCACCTGCCTTTCTGCCAAGGGGTCAGGCTATTAATGCTGCCCCTGCCTAGACCGTGGAAATAACAGTGCTGCCGCGAATGGAAACCTGGTCAATGTTTGTTGTGTTTTTTTCCCCTTCTTTTTTCCCGGGTATATAGAAAATGAGACAGCTCTAATGAAGGTTCACGCTGGGGTCAGACCCCGCCAACACGCGCATCCATTAAGCCCCCTGTTGGTGTGAGCGTCAGGAATGCAGAAGCTGCTGCTGCTGCTTCCCTTAATTATTTAGCACCTGCATCGCTGGCACACGGCGTAAACACGACTCGGCGTTAGCCTCTTCTTCTTCTTCTTCTTCTTCTTGACGTGACACGGTTTGCACTTACACCACCGGCATATAAACATCCCCACCTCGCTCTGAAAGCCTGTCATAAAGCAGGTAAAGCTCCGCAGTATCCAGCAGAGGATGTCAGGATAATGAGAACTTAAATCTATCTGGACTTCTTACGCCCACGAACCAACAACGGGAGGAGATTCACTCTCCCAACACTTGCTTCTGTCGTAGATATATATATATATATACACATATATACTGTACAGTATATGCACACACAGTATAACATAAATCTCCTTGTGCAGAATTTTGGTCTCAAAGTGGCGAAGTTGGTATACTTTTAAGTGCCTTTGGACCACTAAAAAACCTTTGCCTTCTTAATTTAAATCACATGACCCTCCGCCGCCCGTCCCATCAATCTGTGACCGACCCACAGTGCACATGTCACTCGACCCGAAAACCTGTCGAGTCGCGGCCTATGTGCCAGTCCCTCCACCACTGTGCCATCATACTGTCCAATGAACGACCCCCCTTAAATCAGCCCGGTGGAGATCAAAGCAATGGCAATGTCGAATAAAGATCTGCGAGGGAGAGGAGAGGAGAGGAGAGGAGAGGAGAGGAGAGGAGAGGAGAGGAGAGGAGAGGAGAGGAGAGGAGAGGAGAGGAGAGGAGAGGAGAGGAGAGGAGAGGAGAGGAGGGCTGCTCAGATCAAGCCCTGAGCAGACCTGGTATTGATGCACACACAGGCCCTCAGAGCTTTAAACATTTATCTTCCCGCTGCTCGACTTGAAACATTCTCAGGAACCTGGAAAAGGCCCGGCTTGCTAAGGAGGATTAGCTCCCTGTAGAATGCACCCACTGGAAAGGAAATGCTTCGACATTTCACACAGAACTTTGAAGAACGTTTACCCTCTTTCTAAAGCGGAAGTGGATCTGGAAGAGCAATATACGAGACATCACGGAAAAAATATCTTGACACTGGTATGATGTACAGTTACAGTAGCTGGCTGGGTTTTGATATGGATTGTTTAGCAAATGTAATGCGTCATGGCTAGATGCTGCTGAATGGATGTAATGGAAAAATGGAATGCAGAAATTAACAAGAGCAAATGGAGTGGAATAATACTACACATACCAAACAGTCTAAACAGTCACAGGAGACCAGCAGGGTCCAAAGGAATACTACAAGGTAAACAAAGTGTTGATTATTAATATAACAAATGTCAAAAAATAGCTGGCTGTACGTGGCAGCGAAAAAGTTAAAATTTAAAGCTTTAGCTAATGAACAAAAAAGCCTTGTTTTAACCAAATCATCTCACGTAAAGTTTTAAAGAGGGTCAATTAGATGCTAAACAACGCATGGACCGCTCATGAATAAAGCACAGTGACCTCCTTGATGGGGATGTGCAGCACATGAAAAATACGACCGCGCTATAATAATACCCACGATGCTCTCCCGACCGCAAACCTTTATTTGGGGATACAACCTTGGGCTAAGAAAGTGCCCTTACCAAGTAATTTATGCTCAGAAATAAAACATCGCATTTCAAATGCTGATCGCCTGCAGCCACGCTTTGAGGCTGATTTTCTATCCCCCCTTTCAGACGGTGAGAGATACGGTCCGTTCCCCTTAATCATATGCCAGGCTCTGTGCAATCATAGCGTCGGCAGTGAGCTACAGTAATCACACTGCAGAGGTCTGCTCACCCCTCACTTCCCCTCTGAACCCATGCAGCGGCGGCTCAACTCAGGCTAGTACACAGCCTCCATAAACCAGACAGAACCTGCTCCCGTACCTAATAACAAGACACAGTGCGGTTCTAAGCACTATATGGTTTCCATGCCCCTGTTGGTCTAAGCAGCAGTCAATCTGGACTGTATCTGGCTATATTATAGCCTGACCCTATACCACCTAGGGCAGGGGTTTTCAACCTTTTTGATGCCATGCAGGGTCCACTATTTATTCAGAATATGAGACATGGACCACCATTTGATGACATTTTAGCCCCACAGACCCCCAAACTAAAGATTTCTTTTGTTTTTTTTTCCACAATTCCAGGATGGATTTGGGAAACAAAACAGGCAAACATACAGATCAAAATGACCATTAATCTTCTACATTCTCTAGTTGTGTAGACTAATTCAGATGATGAATTAGACATGAAACAAAATGGACCCTTGCGGGTCCATTTGGTTTCATGTTTACGCTCTCAAAGAGTTCTGGTTAACCAACTCTCCATCATTTCAGTTCATCAGTTCACCACACAAACAAACAACAATTGAATGTGCCATACTTTTCTTCCATCAAACAAAGAAAAAAACTGAAGTAATTGTTTTTTTGGTGGAGCTACAAGTCATAAAAGTCAGCACCCAGCAGCTCCAATCAGTAATGTTAATGATCTGGGCACCATGATCTTTGTATTTTTTATTCCTGTTCTATGAGGTACGACGGTACTTCATTATATTCTATTATAGATCCACTTGGTGTGGTTGTTATGTGCAGTGATGTCTTTCCTTTGAAATTAGGGTCTCTCCCTGGACGCTCACTCACAACCTTGGCAGTCCAACATGCAACAAACTGTGATGAAGTGACGTTCCAAAATCATACCCCCGCCTCATTATCATTCCACACCGGAGCGTGTGTGTGCGTGTGTGAAGTAAACGGGGAGAGGGAAAGAGCAAGCAGAAAAACTATGTACTGGAACGCCTTTTTGGAATGAACTTGTGCCCCTTCCTTCCTTACTTTCTTCACATTTGCTACTGATGACAGTAATGAAGGCTCTGTTCCATTCTGGTCTTGTGCGTGTTGCTCACTGGAAACACTCTGCTACACACCAGTAGATCTCACTGTCCTTGAGTAAATTCGAAACTGCCTGTACAGGTGTGTAGGTCTGAGTGTACAAATGGAACCAATGGAGTGTTGCACCCTCACAATCGCAGCGGCGCCTTATAGGTCTGATATTTTTCAATAGCTAAAGCCTATACTTTCAGTAGCTAACACTGATGCAAGCTAATGCTTAACCCTTTACCGCATGATTGATTAATCGATCCATTGACACGCAGGCCAACGCCCTTAATGACGTACAGTACCTATGACGTGTAAATTGTTTTGTCCACAATAAAACATTAGTTTGAGGCGATTACCAATTTTTTTGCATGATCGGCTAATGGCGAGTTGTACTCAGTCAGAAATTACCAAAATCGCCTGGTGCACGCTACTACATGCACACGTGCGGTCTGTATGTCCATCGCTGATCATAATCCAGAAATCGATGATCATAGCAATCAAAAACAACCCATTTGTTATGGCCCAGCCAAAATTTGCCGAAAGAGATATGACCCGAAAGTACAGGAAACAGAATCTCTCCTACTCTTGACCTTGGCGCGTTCCGGAGATTGGCCACTTACTGACACCTAGTGGTGATAGTCATATAGGGCATACTAGAGAGCATCTTGGAGGACCAATATGAGAAACGCTATTTGAATGGGAATAATTTGATGAATAAAAAATGTGAAAACCACTGGCAGGGAACTATTATATACAAGTCAAGTATGTCATTGGGAGTTATAAGGTTAAAACACCACAAGGGGTTCCCTGTAGCCTACAGAAAGGATTATGTAAATAATCACAACTATGTATTTTATTATTATTACCCTGAGGTATTATTATTACCCTGAGGTCGACTTCAGTTATACTGTATGTCTAGATTTTTTTCTGAAGTACAAAATAAGGATACGGTAGCGTTTCATCCTACTTTTACATCGTCACATGATGCTGGTGCATGCGCGTGACACTGTGGCATCATTAGTGCGTCTCCAAGTATCAAACTGCCCTACCTTTATTAGAAGGAAACCCCTTGACATGCATCGTCTCATTTTTCGAGGTGGGGGTCGGTCCTGTTGTTGGTCCCACGCTACAGATAACGCCAGCCATGCATTGACGGCTGCAGTAACGCAGTAACCCCTGGTGAAATATATTATGCGCCAACACTAAAGCAGCCTACATTCAGTGCTCTCTCCCTCCCTATCTCAACCCCCTTTCAGTGCAAGAGGATTATATATGACAGAGAGAGGCTTCATTGCACAAACATCGCTCATAACTGGCTTTCGTTTTGTAGCCTTGCTCTGACACCAAGACTACTCGTTTATTCTTTTCGGTGGATGCAACAAGAACACAATCATCCTGACCTCGGCGGCTGGCCTCTCCCCCTCAACCTTCCCCCCCTGTCTGAACACACCATCCAACCATCACTGGTTCTAGCAGCAGGGCCAGTGACCTTCGCACATACACTATGTGAGTTGTGACTATACGCTCACAGTGTGGGAGATATATTAGATTCACTTTCAGTGAATAAAAAATGGTTTGGATCGATCTGTGTGGTGGTTGGAGGTGGTCTATCAGACCACCTCCAACCACTTCTGCGCACTGAGCCTTGAATGCATTGGCTGCTCTTGTTTAGAAGTGGGAGTCAAACCGTCACTCCAAATGATGTGATGTAGCCAAAGAGATTCTATATAAAGAGGCGTGTACAAATAAAAACAGTTAATAGAACCTCTCTTCTTCTGGACTGGTTTCTTTCACATCAAGATATTGTAATCACGATTCCCCACTTTTCAGTTTGAATGAATATATAACTGTGTGCAGGATTTGCATGGATTTGAGAGAGCCTAATTTATGATTATCAAAAAATTACAATCCTCTGTCATAAGTATGTCAGTATGCCAGTGATCACCCTTCACTGTGCCAATGTTTGGACCCGTGGCAATGGTTGCCCAACCTTGATTTATATTAATCAATATCAGAAGCAATCAGTATCATATTCACTGTGAAGCAGGCGTGTGCATGTATGCATGTGTGCGCACAACTGTGCAATGTTACCTCAAGACTATACTGCAGGGGTTTTCAACAGGTGGTCCGGGGACCACCAGTGGTACCTGAGAGGATTCCATGTGGTCCCCAGGCTAAAGGATGAGAAGGTGGTTAACCAGGTGTAACTCTTTGACAGTGTTAAAATATTCATATGAATTAGCCCAAGTCTACACAGCTAGAGAATGTAGAAGATTAAAGGTGATTTTGATCTGTATGTTTGCCTGCTTTGTTTTCCCCCGAAATCCATCCTGGAATTGTGTACAAAAGCAAAAGAAATCTTTAGCTTTGGGGTCTGTGGGGCTAAAATGTCATCAAATGGTGGTCCGTGGCTCAAATTCTGAATAAATATAGTAGTGGGCCCTGGTGTGAAAAAGGTCAAAAACCCCTGCTCTACGGTATGACTCAACTGCAGGTTGATGCGGCATTGCAAAATCGTGTGATATCATCCCTATAGACAGACAGGCTTTCTGTCTTACAGCTCTGTCTTATAGAACTTCCTATACCCGTGCAGGCTTGGGAGCTGCTATGAGTTCGATTCCCAGTCAGGACACATACTTTACAGGTCTCAGCTGTAGCGTGTCAGGCCTGCATGCTACAGTTAAAAAAGTTTTTCTCGGTGAGAATCAACAAGACGCTGGGGTTGTTATGCGGCGGCGATGCCGAACCAAGGTTATATTCACGTCCCTGGCTTTATAGCTTAATATCAGCGCCAAGTGAGAGGATGGTAGAGTGGTCATTATGTTTTTTTTTACTTTTCCATCCCGCTATCTGCTCCTGCAGGCCTCAGATATAGAGTACACATACAGTAATTAATAGCTGTGATGAATGCTCCTGTGACAACGCGGCTGCTTGTTTGTTCGTTTTGCTCTGACCTCGCGCTGTGCGCCCTAAAATGAGCTTAGTGGGTCATCCACTTACAGAAGCATAGCGGTGTTAAGTGCGAGCTTGCATGTGTGCGTGTGTGCGTGTGTGTGTGTGGCCCATGCACGTTCACCAAAAGGTCTGCGCGCGTCTGCGTGGCGCAATGCAGTGTAAAATTGTGTTCAAATAGCGAATGGGCTGACACGGTGGGTTTTTGATGAGCACCTTGTCCTCCTCTGAACCAATACAGCCCCGCGACCGGTTGTGCTTTTTATCAGGCCGCGCCAGGCCAGCCGCTATCTCTACTATACACCAAATCAATTAGCATGCCATTAAGATAGCTTGTTCCTTTCCAACACGGTGGCCAGGGAGAGGGAAGGCGGGCGGGACTCTGCTGGTATCTGCATCACAGGAAAAGCACGTCGAACTCCGAGGGCATCATATCTCCTCCGGCAGTCATGTGCAGCAGGGGGGTGGGGGGGTGGTCGGGGGGGTCTTCCCCTTGGCAAGAACGAGCACACACACGCACATGCGGGTGCAGGAGAACCTGGATATGGAAAGGCTCTCCGGTGACTTTGGTCCAACCTCAGTGAACCCCTGTCGTCACCAAAGTCCTCACTGTCACCAGTTACCATGTGTGTTCTCTTTAGTAGTCACTTTAGTCAACAGTGGTGACCGCAGAGGTCAGATTTACAGGGTAAGACCACTTTTATTTTTATTTTTTTGTGTAGTTACCTTGCCATGATGTAATTGTCAAATTTGGACGAGACATTTTAAAAGAACATTGCCAGTGATTGGATATTGATATTTCAAAATTAAGGCTGTCCGAGTTAACTAGTTAATCGCGAGTTAACTCAGCCATGAGTTAACTCGATTAATTTTTTTAGTGCGAGATTAACTCAAAGTAAAACCAAAAGCCAAGTGGGTCCATTTGGTTCAATTTCGCCAAATGCAGGTGAATAATTTTTAAATATCTGCATCAGTTAAGTTACTTTAAAATAAGTCTACACAATTACAGAATGTAGAGAACTTTCTACAAAATGTGCATGTTCGTTCCTAATGATATCGTTGACAAATTCTTTAATTTAGGTCTGGAAGTCTAAATAAATGTCATCAAATGGTGGTCTGTGGCTCAAATGCAGAATAAATAATTGACCATGATATGAATATTCTTGAAAAACACTCATTTAAGGTATATTTAGAACTCATGAAAATATGCGATTAAATTGCGATTAATCAAAGATTAACTATGGGCAATCATGCGATTAATCGCGATTAAATTTTTTAATCGATTGACAGCTCTATTCGAAATATAGACTTACATTGTGCGCTAAAACAGCTGTCAAAGTATTTTAGTACATGAGCAAACACAATTCGTTGAGAGCTGTTTTATTGTACAATATTAATATCTTGACCACATTTGGAATTACATCATGGCAAGGTAACTATACTTACAAAAAAGGTCTTACCCTTTAAACTTTAATTTGCCCGTGAAAGATCAAAATTAAACGAGTAACCGTATAATTTCAGCATTTGCACATAACCACGATATAAACAAAATTCATTTCATGCTCATCTTTTTTGTTTTCCAAAAAAATCCAAGAAATCTGTCATTTCAGAGAATGGGTACATCACTGCACATTTTGTTTTACCATCACTCATGTGTGGAGAAATGTTTGTCATCGAGGACAACAGCTACGTCTAAACCAATTGAAAACGCTGTCAGATTATGATTCTTTGTACATAGTATAATCAAAACTGCTTTATCAAAGAAGATGTTTATGGAGGAGTCGGGGACCGAATCAACATGCCATTTAAGAAATAACTCAACTTCATTTAGGATGACGATTCAAAAATAATTCATGTCAATTTCCTTTTTTTCAATGTTTAGTTAAATGACTTAACGGCGCGCCGACCTGAGGTCAGAGGCATGGAAATGGAAACAGTATTATAATATCATCAGAGCCAGCTAGATAATAAAATCCCTTAGATCATAAAGTCCATAAAAATCCCAACTCCTTCCTGCCTGCTGACTGCCTGAGGGCCGAATAGCTGCTGCTGCCGCTGCTATTGGATTAGGCTAAATTGTCTATGCATTAACATCGGTGCCAGACAACTCATTCTCAGACAAAGTAAAGTAGTAAGTCAGCACAACCCGCTGACCAAAAAAAAAAAAACTCTCTGCATTTGCATGGCAGTATATGTGGGATGATGAAACGTCTGCAGAGAGATCCAATAAAAATACTGGTAAAAAAAAAATCTAAAAAGATTCAATAAATGAATATCATTTCCCTGACACACTGATTGGAATTTGTCTTGGTGTGTGTTTTTGGTTAGGCAATGTGATAGACAAATACACATCAGCATACAAAATACGGTATACAGTGTACATATCAGCATGCAAACGGCGATCAGCAAATAAGTAGATACTAGGGCTGGGAAAAAAATGTTCTAGTACAGTGGTTTTCAACCGGTGGTCCGGGGACCACCAGTGGTCCTTGAGATGGTTCCGGGTGGTCCCAAGCTAAGTTGGTTAACCAGATGAAAAGTTGGTTAACCAGACGTAACTCCTGAGAGCGTAAAAATGAAACCAAATGGACCCGCAAGGTTTACACTCAAGAATTAAAATATTCAACATCTGAATTATCCCAAGTACACTACTAGAGAATGGCTTGACACTAACACTTGCCCGCTTGCCCGGGGCAAGTAAAAAAAATGGTGGGGCAAGTGAAGACTGCTACCTGGTTGCCCGATCGGGCAAGTGTGCGACTTAGTGCACTATAACACAACACAAGATAAATTTGTCTTGAAGGCAGTCATTGCACTCTGCCTCTGTGTCTTTCCCTGCTTTCTAGCTATCTCTACCTATCTCTCTCCCAGGTCCATTTGGTTCCAAAATATCATTTTGCTGGGGTCAGGGACCACTGGGTCTGTGACCACGATGGGCTAATTTAGATGATGAATTTTAACTCTTGAGAGTGTAAAAATGAAACCAAATGGACCCGCAAGGGTCCATTTGGTTTCATGTTTACGTTCTCAAGAGTTACATCTGGTTAACCAACTTAGCTGGGGACCACCTGGAACCCTCTCAGGGACCACTGGTGGTCCGGGGACCACCAGTGGGGGGCAAGTGACCATGACCTGAGGGCAAGTAGAACCTGACTTGCACTTGCCCGATGGACAAGTGCCTCGGAGACCTTAGTGTCAACCCCTGTAGAGAATGTAGAAGATGAATGGTCATTTTGATCTGTTTTGTTTCCCAAATCCAGCCTGGAATTGTGGACAAAAGCAAAAGAAATCTTTAGTTTCTGTGGGGTGAAAATGTCATCAAATGGTGGTCCGTGGCTCAAATGCTGAATAAATAGTGGGCACTGGTATCAAAAAGGTTGAAAACCACTGTTCTAGTATAACATGAACAAAGTAACTTGGCACCCTGGGTATAGTAATCCTGGACCTACCATATACGCCTGCTCGCAATTTTGTGTGAGGGGATTTTCTCACTTGAACTGAGTCAAGGGGTCCCTAGAGATGAAAAATCACCGAGGTGCTTGTCCGCCATAGTGCCAGGAATGGCGCAATGGCCGAATCAAATATGGCCGCCATCGGATATGATGAAAATCCAACTTTTGTGTATATACACATACAATACCTCTATTCTGACTAATTGGGGGGTGGGGAATCCATTTCTGATATTGTCATGACCATTTTGGTTGATTTTGACCTTGAAAGGTCATGGTCAAGGCCATTTTGCTATTCCGAAGACCATAACTAACCATTGTTAGGTGAAAAAAACGGGTGCAATGGGTCTATTTCTACTAATTCTGACATTTATTAATTAATTGAATTAATAATCAATCATATAAATCACTTGTTTTTTTTTTAGTAGGCCTACATGTGCATAAGACATATAACAATTATAATCACCCCCTTTAAAATGTATTTAATTGCGTGTTAAATCAAATCAAATTGAAGGAATAAAAGTGATGTAAAATCAAACAGCAACTTCATTCAAAGTGAACTCAACAGATGGCTCTGGCCTTGGCCCAAGTGAACCATTTTATTGCCATGGCCAGAGTGTTGACAACCAAATCAGGTATCAATGGCCATATGGTGTGACGAAGGCATGTTTGCTCCAGCAGTAGATATTCATCTGCACAAGACAGAACATTCAAGAATCTCTTCCTTTGCATGGGCCCTTTCCACTGGACATGTGTTCTGCTCAGAACAGGAAAACTGCTTAGAGTTTCTGGCCCTGGTGATGCAATGGTTGAGTGTGCCATGTTTGGACCTGGTCTGATAGAGTTGGTGTTAAACGGCAGCCATTATGTCCGGGCTCTCACTGGGATGCCGATGGTAGAGGATGTGATCAGGTCGCTCCAGTGGAATATGTTCTGGCAGAGCTGCATATCCAGTGCTAGCACAGGTACAGGCATTGCACACTGTGCTGGCTGCAAATCAACATTCCTCAGAGCAGTTTGAGGCCCCGATAGGACAAGTTGAGAAATTGAATCAGGATTTTGAGAAGGAATGTAAGGCTGTCAGAGCTCTGCCATATCTTTGGAGGTTGGCTGTAATGAAAAATGCTGTGGGATACTATGGTGATATATGGTGATCTTTGCATAAACTACCTGTGTCATGGCTCATAGTATCTTGTGCGAATCAAGGTGCTAGAGTTTACACATCCTGAGTTCTACTGGCACTTCTCAATCGGTCAGTGGGTTGTTCAGGTCAATGATGGATCAGTACTGCAGTAGGTAACCTGAAGGTCGAGCAGAGCATTCAGTGAGAGATGAAGCAGGGCTTGACACTAACACTTGCCCGCTTGCCCGGGGCAAGTAAAGAAAATGGTGGGGCAAGTGAAGACTGCTACCTGGTTGCCCGATCGGGCAAGTGTGCAACTTGCACTATAACACAACACAAGATAAATTTGTCTTGAAGGCAGTCATTGCACTCTGCCTCTGTGTCTTTCCCTGCTTTCTAGCTATCCACAATTTCAGGCTGGATTTGGGAAACAAAACAGGCAAATTAACATACACATCAAAATGATCTTCTACATTCTCTAGTTGTGTAGACCTGGGCTAATTAAGATGATGAATATTAACTCTTGAGAGTGTAAAAATGAAACCAAATGGACCCGCAAGGGTCCATTTGGTTTCATTTTTACGTTCTCGAGAGTTACATCTGGTTAGTAAACTTAAATGCAAAATTTACAATATATTTTTGGGGGGCAAGTGACCGTGGCCTGAGGGCAAGTAGAACCTGACTTGCACTTGCCTCGGAGACCTTAGTGTCAACCCCTGTGAAGGGTCCTGAAGGTCACTATGTAGTAGGAGCCACACACACAATGCAAAAGCAGATGCAGAGTTTGAGCTCTTGTTTCATGAGATTCATGAAAATGTCCTCAACCTCCTCACCAACAACTACCCCCAAAAAATCCATCTCGAGCATGCACTGAGCACCACTTGTCACCTTACATTCAAAGTGGTGAAGCTGTTTGACTCTGTGCTAGAGCATGAGATTCCATACTCATTGACTGTCAATCTGCAAAGCAGGTTGTATACAGAGAATTCACTCTGCGCCTGCTCAACTGTCTAAAAATGGGGAGTGCCTGTAGTACCCATACAGACAGGAGAGGCTAGACTGAGACTAAGAAAATTAGCTGAATCATACCAAAGAGGAAGCCTCACTTCAAAGAGCAACCACAGAAGGCACCAAACACCATTTTGAAGAAGCAGAACTTAGTTTTACCCAAAGACATGGCTGAAGCATATAGGAGCTATGGGCATTGCTAAGGAGCAGGGCATAAACATCCAGCAAATACTTTCTCATGACGTGCTCTCAACATCTTTGATGGTCAAAAAAAAGAGATTGAGCCTGGACTTGATCTCACCCAATGGAGTCTGCATCTAGTCATCTACTCTTGCCACTTATATTGTGTTAGACTTCATGTCGAAAATGCGGCAGATGGGGCACGGTGGCACAGTGGTTAGTGCTGTCGCCTCACAGCTAGAAGGTCCTGGGTTCGATTCCCGCTAGGGGCGCTGCTGTGGGTGCTGGCGGCGTGTCTCCTCCTCCGCGTCATCAGTACCCATACCCGAGGCAGGGTTGACGAAAGGGCCTTTCTGTGTGGAGTTTGCATGTTCTCCCCGTGTCCCCTAGGGTAGATACCCTCACAAAAACATGCAGTGATCCTGGACTCTAAACTGCCTCCCCCTGGCCATCCGGGGCGCCTGATGGAGGTGACAGGAACTGGTTGGAATAACGTGTTCCTTCCACGCGCTACGTCCAACCAGGGAAACTCCCCCCTGTCAGGTGAAAAGAAGGTGGCGCGACTCCTCATGCCTTGAAGGAAGCATGAGCCCAGTCTGCTGCCTCCCCAGGTTGGCGGAGGATGTGTAGAGCCCAGGATCACATTAGGAATTGGCACTGGGTGAAAAAATGGGTTGCAAAATCGTGGGATAAAAATGATAAAAAAAATAAAAAATAAAATGCGGCAGATACCACTGGGACGGTTCTCAACGGTCAACACCCTCATCAGTGCTTCATCCTCCTTCTGCCGAGAGTCGGAATTCATTCACCTCATACTTGATTCGTACATTGAGAGGTCTCAAAATGAAGGGGAGCCCCTGCAACGTACAGACTCAACAGCAAGCATTGGCATGAACAGCAACACACCCATTCCGCAGCAACTTCACAAGTTCTGGGTGTCTGAGAACAAGCAAAATATCTATCTGTTAGTTTGGGATATGGTGTGCAGTCAGGTCTGTGGCAATACTATCACTGTCAGGTCTGTCGTCCATGACAATGAGGTTCTCCCAGCAAAGGTGGCTGGT
Organism: Benthosema pterotum; assembly: GCA_039105355.1. NCBI lineage: Eukaryota > Metazoa > Chordata > Actinopteri > Myctophiformes > Myctophidae > Benthosema > Benthosema pterotum. Next base: position 5,458,188 of record CM076974.1, read on the forward strand.
GGCAAGGACATTCCCACTATTTTTTGTCTGCATTTGAGCTGCATTTTATGTCATGAAAGGTGCTATACAAATAAAGATTATTACAAATAAAGATTATTATTATTATCCATGACCTCTTGAACTGGATTGAGGAAGCTGACACGAGGCTAGTGGACTGGTGCATATGGAGTGGGCTATTTTTGTTAAACAGTGTAAGAGAGTTGTGATAGTTTTTAATGATACACCTGTGCATTTCTTCTACATTGCATCCCGTACTTCCAAGCACTGGGGATGAAGGACGTCTGGCAGCAGTATGGCACTGGTGAAAAGCGACACATGCTACCACTGCATCAAGCAGTCTCTTATCTAACCCTAGCCAAGACCGTGATCAAGGCACATATCTTGACTGGACAGGGCCGCTGGATGATGTGGGAGGGAGTCGAGAAGAAGAAGCTGACATGGAGCGAAGTCTGGGGCTTGGAATCCAACAGGCTGAGTTTCATCGTTCAAGCAACGTTGTGCTGCCATCTCCCATAAACCTGCAACTATGGTTTGGGAAGGACCCAGCATGTCTAGCTGCAACTGCTAGACGATAAGCTTGAGCAGAAGAGGATTTCCATCAACGCCCTACCCACCAGCAGCCAGGGCATGCGCCATCACCCACCAACATTCCTCCGGGAGGGGGGATCCTACCATCTAGTCTTTTAATTGATCCTGGAGATCACTGCATGAGCAAGTTGAGAGAAAATACTTGATTTTGTTTTATATTAGTTGTATATCACTTTGTCACTCTTATTTAATCATTTCAGAACCCATATAGCAATGTGTATATATATATATATATATATATATATATATATATATATATATATATATATATATATATATATATATATATATATATATATATATATATATATATATATATATATATATATATATATATATATATATATATATATATATATATATACTTGCATATGTGTTGTGTATATCTTTTGTTCTAAATAATAACGTAATTGAGTAAAAATGATAACAGGGGACAAATTTGTTACTTTTAAATTATAGTTAAATATCAATATAAAAGTTATCACACAGGAATCATTGCCACAATTATATGAATTAGACCTATTGCACCAGTTGTTAATGTCATGGCCAAATCATGTCTTTGGAATAGCAAAACGGCCTTGACCATGACCTTTCAAGGTCAAAATCAACCAAAATTGTCCTAACAATGTCAGAAATGGATTCCCCACCCCCCAATTAGTCAGAATAGAGGTATTGCATGTGTATATACACACAAGTTGGATTTTCATCATATCCGATGGCGGCCATATTTGATTCGGCCATTGCGCCATTCGTGGCACTATGGCGGACAAGCACCTCGGTGATTTTTCATCTCTAGGGACCCCTTGACTCAGTTCAAGTGAGAAAATCCCCTCACACAAAATTGCGAGCAGGCGTATATGGTAGGTCCAGGATTATAGATAACCTATCAAATTGCAAGGCAAGTGAATCGTCCCAGCCCCTACTAGACACCATGAAGCGCTCTTAAGCTGCTCTCACACCTTTCAATCTGATAAGCACAGAAAGTTTTATAAGATCAGCCATGATAAGACCAGCTCCATTCATTTTCCTTGTCGAGATGTGAGGTGGGTAGGAAAATGCATAGGACAAGTTTGACAAGTCAAACCATGTGACTCCCATTGGAAATCAACGCAGCTGGACTTATCATGGCTGATCTCATGAAACATTCTGGATTCATCAGATCAAGTCTGATCAGGTCAAACGAAGTGGGTTTGTTAAATGGTAAATTTAACTAAATGGCAATTTATATAGCACCTTTATCCAAGGCGCTTTACATAGTTGAACAAATTCTTCTATGTGTGCATCTACTGCAAAGTACAAAGAAATGTAAGCAGAAATTAATAAACTACAACTCTCCTGCAACGTACCTGTCGTGCGACCCACATCCTTTTTTGATGCTTTACATAGTTGTACATACAGTAGTACATATAGATCCAATTTACCCATTCACACACCAACAGCAGAAACCGTGCAAGGCAGCGTTATTATAGTTATGGATTTTTCATTTTAGTTTAGTTTTAGTTAGTTTTTACTCTTTATTTTTTTTGTTTTAATAAGTTTAAACCTTTATTATTTATTTTTTTGTTTTAATTAGTTTTAGCTTAGTTTTTCATACCGTACTTTTTTGTACTTTGTTTGGTATCGTGTGGTACCGTATGGTGCTGAAAACTGACATAAAAAAGATTATAAAAAGTTTATAATATATATATCTGAAAGTCATATACATATTGATAAAAAAACGAAATGAAGTGTATTTTAAGTATTATTTCAGTTAGTTTTAGTTTTTTTTGTGAGCCCACAATGCAGTTATTGTTTAGTTATATATATTTTTTATTTATTTGTAAGTTAGTTTCAGGTAACGGATACATTTTTTAAATTTTAGTTATCGTTTTTCCGTTAGTTTTAGTTAACTATAAAAACCCTGATGCAAGGTAATAACCAGCACATTGGGAGCATTTAGGGGTTATAAGTGTTTTGCTCAGGGACACACCGACACTAACTCTGGGGCAACTCGGGTTCAAACTGGCAACCGTTGTGTCAAGTGGGACACCTTACACATTGCGGGGCAACATGTAATCTCTGTCCCCCACACCCTACCGCATCTGCTATGTCCAACTCTTCGAAAGCATCATCAGCATATATTGCGTTTTGGTGTTTTATCTGTTGAAAAATAGCAGATCTACAAGCTCATACCGCGCCACCGAGTGGCGCGGTATGAGCTTGTAGTTCTGCTATTTTTGAAAAATTGTGAAATTGTGCTGCAAATCTCTGAATACATTCTTTTGGAAGCAAACATTTTTAACTCAATTTGTTGCTTCTGGGGGATCCCTAGAACAACATGTTTTCAGATGGGGGTCTGCAGCCAAATATGGATAATTCTGGTGGTCCTTGGCTTGAAATATGTTAGCATCACTGACACAGAAACACAGATTTTTCAGAAAAAAAAAAACAGAATCTAGTGTCAGAAACTATAGAATCTAGTGTCAAAAGCTCGATTCTGGCGCCAGAAACTAGATTCTAGTGTCAAAAAGTAGATCCTAGCATCAGAAACTATAATTTAGTGTCAATAACTAGAATCTAGTGTCAGAAAGCCAGAATCTTGCTGCAGCTATAATCTGGTGTAAGGAACTACTGGATACAATCTGGTGTCAGAAACTCGAATCGAGGGTCAGGACACAATGGGTTAAACAGCATGTGGCGTAAAAACTGATGGCTTCATAGACGGCGGCAGTGCGCCACTAGATAGATATTGCGAAACCGCAGCGAGCGCATGACATGCCCCGATAGGCCAAATGAGCAGCTCAATCTTCGCATCCAGGGCTATTCAGTTATCATTTCGACTGTCAAAATGTGGATAACAAACCAATATAGGCCCGAGATACATTCGGCGCGCTTGACGGATAAAGCCTGTCACGATTTTTCAAAAATGCATTCAAATGCATATTATTTTTTGAAGGTGAAGTACACACAAAGTATTGATATGTGATGGCATCGTCTATTCATCTTTCTCAAGAGATCCACAATGAACACCGAGGGTGATGACATGTTGCTCCCGATCTGAAGGGGGGGGGAAAAACAGACAAGCCTGCTGGCTGAAACGATGCTTTACCCCTCACAACTGCAATAGACGATCCTCCACATATTTATTTCTATTACTGGCTCCACGTTTGTCAAGACTGACTGTGATTCTCCACCCCCCCCCCCCCCCCCCCCATCCCCCTCCACCCCCCACACCCCCCGTCTTGAGAAGGGGATTTATCATCAGTGCCTCCTTAAGTGACAGCATTTATCCTAAATGATAAATGCTGTTACGGTACAAAGATTACGCACCAGACGAGAGAAAGAGGATGTAAACATATGTTTCGTGTTGCAAGCACACCCACACGCACACGCCGTCCATGCGCGCGTGCGTGTGTGTGAGTGTGTGTTTGTGTGTGTGTGTGTGTACAAACTGAAACCATCCACACATCATCCACCGGCGAGTGTCCAGAGCAGTGCTGCGACTGCAACGGAGCTCATTACACAGACAGCTGCATGGTGTGTGTACCACGCGCCATGCCGCCTGGGCGGCTATAGAAAATGCTTCATTAGTGCCACGGATCGCGTCAGTGGCACGCCGCCCACCGAATAAGGTGTTGCGACGCGTTCTTCATCCTCGGTTTTAAGCTCGCGTAAAACCCCCCGAATTAAACCAAATTACAGCCCCCGAAAAATGGGATCTGTTGAAAAAAAAACAGAGCCAGATGAGTGGGAGAGAGAGAGAGAGAGAGAGAGAGAGAGAGAGGAGGTGCACTGTCTGTTAGCAGGAAGTACACTGGTTCCATATGGAGCTCTGGCTGTGAAGGCATCTCACTAAGCTCTGCTCTGTGTGTCATCCCCGTCCCACCCCTGCCCCCCCCCCTCCCTCCCCTGTCTCTGCATATTTTCAACAGATCAGAGTCATCTGGCCTGTTGTTTGCACCACACCGGCCACATATTCCGTTTCATTTATCCCCGGTGTGGAGGAGGAGGACAGGAAGAAGAAGAAGAAGAAGAAGAATAAAGCCAGGCCCTCCGCCACCCCCTGCCACCCTCCTACTGCCCGGCTCACAGCCTCACATCTTCTTTCATCCGCTGTGATCCAAAAGGATGGAGGCTGCATGCCTGTATGGTGCTGCTGAAGTCTCTCTCGTCTCTCTCTCTCTCTCTCTCCCGTCTCTATCGCTTCAGATTAAAGGATCCTCTCTGCCTGACCAGACCACCACCACCACCACCACCATGGCTGCTTATTCTCCCCACAATGGCAGGCCCTAAAGGTGGCTTTTCAGAGCGAATTTCACACCGACGGTGCGGCGTTCCGGGGAGAGTTGCAGGGGGGCGCCGGGAGGGGAGGAGGTCTTTGTGTGTGTGTGTGTGTGTGTGTGTGTGTGTGTGTGTGTGTGTGTGTGTGTGTGTGTGAGCCGTGAGTCCATCAGGGAGGGGGGGGGGGCTACCGTGTGCTGGCCTGGGAGATAAACTCACTGCTAATCAATCACACACACCACCATGCTCTCTTTTTCCCCTCTCACTGCAGGCCTCCTTCTCTCTCCCTTTTTCTTCCCCCGCACACAGCAAGCACACACTCGTACACACACACACACACACACATGCACGCCACAACTGGCGATCATGTACGCACAAAAATCACCGTTCTACCGAGCACATTTTGGCCCAAGCGTGTGCGTGAGAGAGAGAGAAAGAGAAGATGGAGGCCTGTGGACAATTAAGAGTCTAAATCGAATTGCAGTGTGTGTAACTAGAGCCTGCCAGACAAACAGCAGGCTCACGATTGAGCGTCGCAACTTGATAACACACACACACACACACACACACACGCACACACAAGCACAAGCACAAGCACACGCACACACACACACACACACACACACACACACACACACACACACACACACACACACACACACACACACACACACACACACACACACACACTGTGTGCGCGCAAGCACATAGACAAAGCTATCATGTTGGAGTGTCAGGGACAAAATAAAGAGCTGTGGTTTTGTTTCTGCGGCACCAACCCAGCGGTGTCAGATCCTCAGCCAGGCCATTGTGCAGGAGATTCTCATCCCCCACAATAGACCAGTATATCATCCCCGCAGCAGAAGACTAGGGGCCTTATCGTGGCCCTGGAATGACTCGTCTCCGCAGACCCCTCCGTGCTTGGCTGCTTCACGGCCTCCTATCCATTGTCCCGCCTGCTGGAAGGTGAGCCAGCGAGGACAGGGGGGTTTGGAGAGGACAGCCATCGACATCCCAATTGTCGTCCCGCCACACCACATCCGGCATAAACGAGAATCCGAGCTCTCCCCAGACCTCTAAATTCCACTTCCACGGTCTTTCTGTTGGTATATTATGTGAAAGCCTCTGCATGGTATATTATGTGGGAAAGCATGAACTTTTGTTCAGCCTTTTTTGACACGTAGTGCCGTACAGTGTATATATACAATCGATATATATATCGCATGACACTCCGGATCTGTGTGTGATCTCCCTTGAAAAGGCAAGCAAACCAAATGCATGCTGACAGTGACATCCACAGCATTCGCTTATCCCAGAGAGAGCTGAATTCAGAGTTAAATGTTTTTTTTACAATGTGCAGTCACAGTATATACTGTACAACGGTCACTGTCTTGGATCCTTGCAAACTGTGGCATAACCATACACTCCTTTATCTGGTATTTTATTGTACTATATATCAGTGTTGATTTTAGTGACTATAATACTATATATGTCAATCGTCCATTCCACAAACAAAACAAAATGAAAACTAAGTTATGGTGAATTAAGCTAAGGCTCTACAGCAGGTTCCTCAATTAATTTTGCTCGAGGGCCATATTTTGACGGCGGTACCAGACCGAGGGCAGAGTCCATGTGCGCGAAAATTTGAGGTTTTATTTTTTCATTAATTAATTAATTAAAAGGACATTTCACTTCCAAAAAAAAAGGTTTGGTCATTTTAACATCTACTTACAGTATAAAACAAATACACAAACTATAGCCTTCATGACATTCATGGCTACCAACTGTCGTATTAAAGAAGACTTGCAAATGAGAACATAAACTCATTAGTACAGTACAGTAACTACAATAAATTAATTAAATGATGCATTCATATAGTGCCTTTATCCAAGCAGCATTACATTCAACGATTCACACACACTCCTACACCAAGGGCACGAATGGAAACCATGCAAGGCACAACCAGCATATTGGGAGCAATTTGGGGTCAAATGCATTGCCCAAGGACAGGAGGAGAAGGGGTTCAGCCATTACATTGGCCATTACAAGAGAATACACTAGATTTAAGACACTTCTGCACATTTTTCAGTCTATTATACAATTTGTACCATTTATCAGAAATACCCATCTTTCGTGTAACTTAAACAATGAGCAAAGTTCACGTGCAGCCAACAGTAGGTCTTACAGCTTGTAGGACATGCAGTACTAACAACACCTGCAGAGAAGACATTCGCCAAGTTCCCATCAGAGTGCACCACAGCAGCACCCCAGAAGGTCACATGTCAGTTATCAATCACTCCGGTGTGGTGAGCTTGTCATATCGAACAAATGCTAACCGTGATAAATCGTTGTTCTGAAGTCAAAACAAAGCAGGGAGTCGGGCACGGCTCAAGGTGTGATTGAGAAACTTGCCCCGGTATACTGCTGGTAATCGAGAAGCCATCATTCCAGCCCTTTTCAGAAACGCATGCATTATTAAAAAACAAATAATACTGCTGGTGGTAGTGCTGCACCGTCCTGTGTCTGAAAGCTGCCTTATGGAAAACATGGACTTCACTGATGCTCACATGCTAGCTGTTCTGTGGTTGGGGGGATTTCCAAACCATTAGGGAAATCCAGGCCACGGCTCTAGGCAAAAAAGGTAGCATTATATTCCCCACCTGATCTCCTTAAAAGCTTATTCACTGTTGGTCTATAGCTTTGAGTTTAAAAATCCATCTCCTGTGGAGCTTCGCCAAACAGTGTTGAGGACAAGCCTCCGCAGACTTCCCACTCCTTCAGCAGGAATTGCAATATTTTCCCAGACAGTCCGTTACGTCAGACAGACAACGCTAGATGCACAGATAAATAGCTTGCGGCGTATCACAAAAAATGCCCGCTGTCTCAACACAGAACGACCCTGCTGATAAGTTATAAACACGGAACGAACGGCCCAAAAGTCGGCATCACACATTACGGTGTTTATTTACAGTCGTCAATAAGCCGTATAAAACCCGCTTAGCGCTGTGCCGCTGATGATGGATCCTCCCCAACCCCCCGCGGTTGCATGTTCATCGATGATCATCAGGCAAAGGGACACATGTCAGAGCTGTACAACACATGGACAGCAGCAGCAGATATTCATTCACAGCACTGCATCCGTTAACGCTGGTTGATGGATTCTGTACGGAGGCTCTATAAGGAACCTCAATCCACCGTGCGACATACAATACAAATGCTGTTGTCACCCGCAGAGATGACCCCGGAGGTTATGATCGCTGACTGGCATATGCGGTTTTGATAGATCCCTCTGCTCAGCATGCCTTACAATGGAACGTGAGGGGGGTAAGGACAGCATATCATTTCGATGATAAACAACGTCATGAACAGCTGATGAACAGCATATCGACGGGGGATGAGCAATTACAACCGCGTTTTCATTTACTCACAAAGTTATACGTGTCAGGTGCCCGGGGGTGAGGTTGCTGTCGATGAAGAAGTCTGTGGCTTGTATGTGTTTAGCTGCGAATGTACCCACTAAAACAATATACCGTACTTGACCATTCACGATCCCAAAGGGAGAGGGGACTAAATAGACAATATTCTATCTACAAGCTGTGTGCTTGGAGATCTGCTATTGTCAGACAATGTTCACCATGTCAGGGTGACCATATGCAACACAGGGATGCTTGTTTAAGTACTGGGAGTACTTGCGCCACCATTGATCCTACCTTATCATTGTTCTCTTCGATCCAGCTCTTGACTGTGTTCAGAGCTATCTCTGCAGCAGGCTCATTGGGAAAACCTAGGAGAGAGGAGCCGATGTCAGTACCAGTTGGATTCAACAGCAACAAGCAACATGCAGGAGACCTTTATTACATTCCAATGGCAGTGGGTGGGGGCAAAAACACTCTTTCTCAATTTAGATTTTAATAGTTAAACTATCCCATACATGTTGACACATTGTGAGCATGTAGAGAGCTTGTAGCTTGTATTTTTAACAAATGGTATTTGAACAATTCAAAAATGCTTATTTCAAAATAGAAGTTTATAGATAAGGGGGTTTAGCTTGGACATAGCCCTACATCTACAATCACGGATTGATGATGCATTGTTGGATTATAAGGGATCATTGAACATTATCAGGAGTAGCACTGGTACCTTTGGCTCAAGAAGCTATATTTAATCTGCACATAAATACAGTAGTCAGATGTCTATATACGTTATATCTATATACAGTATATAGCATATATATTGTGCGTGTACATATATCACACAGCAGTGCAGGTAGGTTTAGAAGTGTCTATACCAGTGGTTTTCAACCTTTTTGATACCAGGCAGGAGCCACTATTTATTGAGAGCCACAAACCACCATATGATGACATTTTAGCCCCAGAGACCCCAAAACTAAAGATTTCTTGTGCTTTAGTCCACAACTCCAGGCTGGATTTGGGAAACAAAACAGTCAAACATACAGATCAAAATGACCATTAATCTTCCACATTCTCTAGTAGTGTAGACTTGGGCTAATTCACATGATGAATATTCTAACTCTTGAGAGTATAAACATGAAACCAAATGGACCCGCAAGGGTCCATTTGGTTTCATTTTTACGCTCTCAAAGAGTTACATCTGGTTATGGTGGTCCCGATCATATAGCTGGGGACCACCTGGAACTCTCTCAAGGACCACTGGTGGTCCCCGGACCACTGGTTGAAAACCACTGATCTATAGTATACGGAAGTGAAGACCTGTGAGTGTGATGCACTGAGTGGAACATTGGTTGGATCAATGGATGTCCCAAAAATATGTCAAAAGACTGACTGCCTTGCTGGACTGCATAGCTGAGCATTACTGACACTCCACATGATGATAAAAGGGACACAGACAGACAGATACAAAAAATGGGCGTGAAAGGACTTCCGATTGTTGACACTTGTTTCTTTACACCCCCCCCCACACACACACACAAACACGCTAAATACAAAAGTACAGCATTCCTCTGTAAATATAACATGAAACAAACATGTCTGCCTCTTGGGATACGCCGTCTAATAATAAACAACGTTTCTGAAACAATAAGCATTCCCTTCCAGGCTTCCACAACTAAAGGATCTAGCCAGACACCTCGCGGGAAGGCTGGCGATGAGGCAATACTTTCTCTCAGGTTAAAAGCGGTCTTTTAAAGTGCTAATCGAAAGCCTTTGTTGACGTTCCGCACTGTCGACCTTCATCAGAAACCACAGGCGCAGAAGTAGTGAAGGGGTGATATATAACAGGGGTTTTCAACAGGTGGTCCGGGGACCACCAGTGGTCCCTGAGAGGGTTCCAGGTGGTCCCCAGCTCAGTTGGTTAACCAGATGTAACTCCTGAGAACGTAAAAACGAAACCAAATGGACCCTTTCGGGTCCATTTGGTTTCATTTTTACACTCTCAAGAGTTAAAATATTCATCATCTGAATTAGCCCAAGTGTACACAACTAGAAGATGGACAAAAGCAAAAGAAATCTTTAGTTTTGGTGTCTGTGGGGCTAAAATGTCCTCAAGTGGTGGTCCGTGGCTCAAATTCTGAAAAAATGGTGGTCCCTGGCATCCAAAAGGTTGAAAACCCCTGATATATAACACAACACAGACACAGAATCACACAAACACACAGCCGTAGACAGCTTTTTAGCTATGTTCCAATTCAAGCCTCCGCAGAAAAATATAGGCTATCACTAGAACTCCTTAAAACCAGGAAGCATTTAGTGTTGCATTTCTTAGGTGAAGCTTAGGTCTTTCAGGCTCCCCAACGAATTGGGGAGGCCGAAAGGTGTGTTGCGATCCTGCCTGCTGGATTTCGCATGCTGATTTCTTTTAAATACATGATCTTGAAGCGGAGGTCATTGGCACAAAGATTCTGACAAAGCTTTGGAGTTTTGGAAAATGGTGAATATGTTTGATTTAAAAAAGTATTGAAGGCCGCTGAGCCACGGCTCAGGCCTGACCAAACAATAATGGGTTTGGGCAGGCCTGGGCGGTGGTTCAGTGGACCAGGCACACTGGCTGGTAATCCAGTACTGGCAGTGTCCACAGGTTCGACTCCCGATCCCAGTGGACTTTGCTGCATTCTCCCAATTCCGGCCTATGAGAATAAATGATGGCTACAGCCACAAAAAATACATTATTGTTTGGTCAATGTCGTGAGATTTACACATTAAGTGTGTGCGATAGGCGTGCGTGCATTCATGTGATCAACAATCACACAGTCAGCTTTCCTTAGCCAGCAGCTCAGTGCCAAAGTGTGGAGATAATGACATATTGACCAGGGTGGGTAAGGAGCATTGTGGCTAACTGCCATATTAATCACAACAGCTATATGCCAGCGCTGGAACCCTACCTCTGTGTTAGCACAACGCATCGATCGCAGCGCACGCACAGATTGTGAGCGGATGAATATTTAATGAGGTGAGCCAGGGGAAGACTCGGCTGGATGCTGATCTCAAGATCATTTGCTGCCATTGTGGGGAGAACTTCACATGACCCGGCACTTGTAGTCAGCTATAATATTAACTCTATAAAAGCCCCGGGGCCGTGCAGCCAATCCCAGGACAGGAGTACATTTCTGGCCATTACCAAAAAGTGCTGACAATCTACTATATCACAGAGGAGAATTTTCGGTGACTCTCATTTCCAAGCAATTATATAGACCACGAAAAAGGGGTTTTCTGTTACCCTTTGCAAATACTTGACGACGGCATTCTTTACAGTTCGGCCTCCGCGGTAAGCCTGGAGCTAGTCTTTGAGTGCTTTGCAGGCATTATTGATATTAAAGCCACAATCCGTAAGTTTGACTTAAATGTCTGTTGTAGTGCAGCTACAGCAATTGCCAATTGCAATAACTGCAATAAATGGATTGGTGGATTGGTGGCACATGCGTTTGCTTCAAATCACTGTACTGCTATTGTCAACCCAAAGTGTCCTACCCGGCACCATGGGTCCCTTTTGAATGGAAGATTGGAAGTAATAGCCTTTAGTAATCCCTCATGCCAGAAAAAACCTTATATCACGATTCTATTTTAAAGACATAAAATAAAAATAAATCTGGCACCTCCGCAACACAAGATTGTGACATAACTGTACATATAAGCCTTGCCATACAGTTTTCTTGTGATTCATTCATATTGGTCTATACAATGTTTCAAGGTTAGACGGATATTTCACATTCAACGTCTTCATGTTTGGGGTCATTTTAATGTCTACTCAGGGCATTCCTTTGTGAGCACCCTAGACAGCATTTAAGTTACTCTTTTCCTATTCAAACAAAACTGTGTGATGTTACAATGCCCACCAAACACGTTTAGTGAAATATCCCTTTAAGACTTGGAATCAAAACAACTGATGTTTTTCATGAATGACCTGATTGACAATTTGAACCAGCAGCTCTCCAGCCCTCTATATACTGTATGAGCCCATACTCCAACCCCTGGGGGCCATTATAAGAGACCACAGGTTGAAAGGGATACAGATAATAATGTTCTCTTCTAAAGGGAGAGGTCAAGACCTCAATTCCGAGCCACATCTATCAATACGAGGGCCACGCCAACACTTGTAACCCCACTGCCTATTACACGGGTCACATTCTCAAAATACCCCCCTTCCCCCCTCTTCTGAGAGCCATGGCTGTGACTGTAACATGCTCTGACCTACAAAACCTTGAAAGCTTACACGAGTCCTGCCGTGACCTTGCAGCGCGGTTTCAGGATGGAGGTAAAGAAATAATGAAAACAGAATACGGACGCACACAGAATGTACGTTTATAATTCAGCCCTTTCATTCGCAAACTCACACTTCAGCCAGTGCCGGTTCAAGATATGTAGTATCTATCCATATGGAAGATTAGTTTATCTGGCTCTACACACACTGCCACTTCAGAGGGGAAAAAAGCGACAATTGCAAATAGGTTGTCAACACACAGATCAGAGCAAGAAAGTTGCGTGTGCTTCAAAATAAAAGCAATGCAGTTTTAGTCCACACAGGAAAGGCTAAATTATTATTATTTTTTTCTTACTTCTAAGTAACCTTTCATGGGCCGGTCAAAGTAAGCCACATTTGCCATATTGGGCCCCTGGCCCTTATTCTTAAAGCGTTTTTACTCAATGTGTCAATGTTGATGTGTCAGTGGCCCATTTGTAATTGTAACGGCTGAAATCAACAACAGTATTCCGGTATCTGCGGGCCCCATCAAGTGAAAGTGGGGGCCACGTTCATAGGATAGGGGACACGTTAAAACAGAATGTTCTTCCCGTGATGCGACCCCCTTAAGGCCTATTCAGAGATGGATTTTCGGTGCCCACCGTGACCACCGTGTCCTACAATATGACGTCATACCACCGCATTGCACCGCAACCACCGCACTTTCCAGCCCTCCTCTCGGATTTTACTAACCACCGCACCGCACCGCAGCGTATGCTTGTTTTTAACGGCTGGTTAAAAAAAAAAAGAAAACACACAACACACCACAGCGCGGTGCGGTGCGGTGCTGGTAGTGGAATAGCTGGTAGTGGAATAGCGGTGGTCGCGGTGCTCTGAGCGGTGCTCGCGGTGGCCACCGAAATTTTAGACTCTGAAAGAGCCTTTAGTGGTTGTGGCCCTAAGCGTCCACATTGCTTTTGCCTAGAACTGGCCCTGACTCCAGCCATTGCCCCCAACAAACAATATACAGTATATTATGAATCCCAAATATGGGAGCAGTAGGGGTTTAATCCTCAGCCCTGCCTGTCTCTACACCTGACGTCTCTCTCTCTCTCTCTCTCTCTTTCTCTCTCTCTCTCTCTCTCTCTCTCTCTCTCTCTCTCTCTCTCTTTGTACTTTTCCCTCAACCACCCCGCCATATCTAAGCCCCCCAACCCTCCCCCTCTGTCTCCGTCTCTGACAGCTACAGGCGGTGGAGTTCCGCCGAGGAGGAAGAGGAGGAGGAGGAAGAGAGAGAGAGAGAGAGAGAGAGAGAGAGAGAGAGAGAGAGAGAGAGAGAGAGGTTGGTTGAAGTGCTCTCTCGCCCCTGCTGCTCTGAGCCCTAGCTGGACTCAGAGGATGGATGTGAGCTGCATAGCAGCCAGCAGTGGTTGGTGGGGAAAAAAAGTATTCACCTACTTGTACTGTAGTATAAATACCACAATGTAAGGTCACAGTGTGAGCTTATAGACAAGCTATTTTCAAATGGCTAAAATGTATATAACAGGGCAATAAGTGGTTAATGTATGTTTTCTAATAAAAAATTAAAATGTCCCAAGCAGCTATCGTAAACTAAAGTCTTCAATTAAGGAAAGAAAAAATACAATATTTGAATGGATAATGTTTTAAGTACAGTAAAGTAACAAATTACTTTTTTGTATGTATCTGGTTATGTAATCCTGTTACATTTAATCCGTTCAGTACTTTTACTTTCTGGAGATTTACTCTCTGGAGATTTTTATTTGGGTTAGAAAACAAACTTCTACCCTAGATACATTTTGGCCATTTGAAAATAGCAGATCCACAGGCTTGCATTGCGAAGCATTATGAGTTTGTATATGGGCTGTTTTAACAAGACTTTGTTCACATTTTGAACTGGTCAAACGGGACGTTCTGCAACAGGAGTGCTTTTACTTTGAGTACACTGTTCAGATCCCTCCCACCCTTCCCTGTGTACCCTGTGGAGAGGATACGTGTGATCCAGCATGCCAAGTCTCTTTCACACTTCATCCTGGCTGGCCCTTCCCTTCCTCTGTCTCATAAACATGGATAACCTTTTCAATGACATCACTTTGTTGTGGTCTCTCCTTTCCTCTGGTTGCATCCAGCTCGGCACACGCATGCATGCATGCATGCACACACACACACACACACACGCTCAAAATACGCACTATAGGAATAGATTGCAATTCCTTATCTCCTTATCCTAACCATAACCTTATAAGAGATAACACTTACAGATAACAGATAACACTTATACTTAGAAAAACAAATATAACATTTAAGAGAAATTCAACTTTTTTTTTGACATGATCCCATGTGTGTCTCCATCTCCACACATGACCAATCAAATGACCAATTATCAGGCTTCATACCATAAAGGAGCTTTAATGGAAATTGCTCTCAGGAACAGCTCATTTGATTTTGTTCCTGTGATGGTGTCATCAATGCCCCCTATGTTGTATGATATACTAAAATGCATGGCATCCACAACACGGCTGTAGTGACAAAAGGAAAAGCAAAGCCAAAAAACTCTGACTTTGACTTTGGGACCACTTTGGGAGAACGATTTGATGAACGGGACAGGTAGGGTACACCGCGCCGACAGCCAGTGGAAATCTATCAGAATTTACTGGGTGTTGTCACATTCAAAGCATCGTTCACATCCGACATGACACGGCGTGACAGACCCGTCCTCCCTGTCCCTCTTTAACGATCCCGCCAGGATGCCTACATCAAAGTCCAGTCTTTTAAAATAATAAACACAGACCGGTTCGGCTGGCATCAAACGGAAGGGTTTGGCTGCTGCCTCACATAACAATGGCCACCAAAAACTGTCTTCTTTGCACGTGTATACTTTGCCGCGCACACACACACGCACGTACGGGCAGGTGTCTCGCCCAACTCACAGGTGTACAGGCTCACACACACACACACACACACACACACGCATCAACTTCCGCAGCAGATGTGTGAAATGGAGGAGGGCAGGAGGCGGCTGAGAAGTAGACGGCAGAGATGGTGGGGTGGGGGGTAGAAACAGCTGTGTGTGAGCAGTACACACGCACACACATACACACGCACATACACACACAAACCCCCACTGCCACAGGAGAGAAAGGTGTCAGAAACGTAAACAAATAAAGTCTTAAATAAATAAATATACGCCTTCCTGCTACTAACGCCCTCTCTCTCTCTCCCAAAACACTGCAACCTGTTTTGACGAGACAGAAACGAGACAAGATGAGGTAGAGAGAGAGGGTTCCACAGGCATTATGAATCCCATGCAGGTTTTATAATGGACTTTGTCTCAATCGTGAATGACAGGGTCTGGCTCTAAAAGTACAGCCGACAGCAAATCCACTTTAAAGTATTTAGCACGCAGTTTCTAAAAAGAGAGGCCAGCATGGCAGACAGTATGAGGGTATGAGTATTGGGTATGAGGCAGTAGGAGTATTACGGCCATCTTGTGCAAACAAAACAAAATGTTGCACATTTCTAACTTTGCAATCTCACGTATTTGCCACAGAGTGTGGCAAATTTCTGACTTCAAAAATGAATACAATTGTGTCATTAATCTCAGAACAGTTGTGGGCATTTTGGACTTTATAGTCACACAGATTTGCCATGATAAACTAGAGCATTTCAGAGATTTTACTCAGTGAAATTATAGACAGAAAATTCATGACATTTTGCTCCAAAATTACCCCACACCCAAAGGGGTTTTCTATTTTCTTTTTCTCCTCACAGAGATGGCAGTAACGCTGCCACATAAAGAGAGTGACAGAGAGAGAAACATGAAGGAAAAGGGGGGTAGTGAGAGTAAAAGGGGGTCGGCGACGCGCACATGCCCCCCCCCCCTGCCATGGGAGCTGCTGTGCCCAACAGCGTCGTAGCACTACACACTGCAAGGTCAATGGCGGTGTGGCCTGAAGTGCATCGGCGGCCTCCCCCTGATCATTTATCTTCCCTCCATCACAATAGCACCCCCCGAAACCCCTCCCCCAAACCCAACTGTATATCCAGTGGTGGAATCTAAATGAATTTCCTTACGTGTCCTTACGTACACTTCGTTCGGGGTAATTGTATGTTACTTGGGTATTTCAATTTTCCAGTAGTTTTACACCCTATAGAACTAAACTGAAAACTTTGAAAACTTTACTTAGGCTACAAGTTACTTTACAGATTTTGCGAAGAGACCAGGATATTTGGTAAAAAATTGGCAGCAGGAAGAAGGCTATTACAAAAAGGTTATTTCAAGAAAGATAGAAGCCCCACATCAAGGACAAAGGGAAGAGCTGATAGTTATGGAAAAACTGACGCATGGCTTGAGGCTGCAGAAAGAGCAGATGGACGATAATGGATGAAATGGACAAATGCACAAGGACAAAAATAAGAGACAAACAAGACATTTTGGAAAAGAAAAAACGTACCTTCATAGCATATGTTATATGTTATGAATAAATAAATAAGGATCCAAGTGAAAATAATAACGTATACCATAGATAATCTTTACATTTAATTTCAATAGAAAATAACTGACGAAAATATCGGATCTACCAGCTTAATCTATAGCACATCATGACACATTGTGAGCTTGTAGATTGGCTATGTTCAAAAGATTTTGTACAAATTTTGAACTGGGCCATATTCTGAAAAATGGGTGCTTTTCCTTCCAATACTTTTAACCACAGTTTGATGCCAACATGTTTGTACTTTTACTTGAGTGAATTTTGAATAGCACTTGCTGTAACGGATTACATCTACATTGGAGTATTTATACTTTTACTGAGTATACCAAAAGGTATACCAAGTGACTTCGCTTAAGTGAGTGTGCTGACCATATACTGTCCCCAGAGAGCCACTGGAAACTAATTTCAATTTGAACTTTGGGAGGAAAAGCCTTCATCCAATCAGGATGAGAGTTGGCTTCATAGGCGGATCTAGAAATGATGGGCCCCTGGGCCGCCGCCAGCCAAAGGGCCCCCCTACACCGGAGAGTTTTTCTTTCTATTGTGGCACATAGTATCTGGCACACACGCATAATATATTATGATACTGTAGGGCTGCGATATTCACCTGCATTTCAGCAGGATTTACAGCAAGGGAATGCTACAAAAGTGCTACAAAGTAATGTCGCATATTTGACATATACTGTATATTGGTTTAGGATTTTTAGGGTTATTTTATGGACACAAATTAATGAGCCCATTGTTAGTAACAGTGACAATGACCTGTTACCCCTTTATTTTATTCATTTATTTTTTTGGGTCACGTGGACCAATCTGCATCAGAAGTGGGGGTGTGTGCATGTGCACATCTTGTTACCGGTGTTGTTATTTTGTTATTATTATTATTATTATTTTTATCACTGAACGCCCCTTTTCAGGAAAACATTCAAGTATTCTTTTTCCACCACTACTGCAGAATATCTCCCAGTATTAGGCCTATCCTCATGGCCATCACAGCATATGTCTCCGAGTTGCAAAACAAACATAATAAGGGCCTTCAATCAGCCAGTGCTGCATAGCCAGAGGAGTCTGTACATATAGCCTATATACCAGCGCCACCGTCGACACAACTCACATGTGACGGCTTCGCCCTCAAGAGGATGACGGAAAAAAGGGCTGACCGTGCACAATCTCCCTCTCTCTCTCTCTCTATACGCCACGCTCCGGTGCACACGGAGCACCGAATATCATAAAGCGGTTTAGCGTTTTTAGCTCCTATGTCACCTTCCAACCCCTTACAACCTCTTCTTTCTCCTTGTCTTTTTTTGTCCGTTCATGGTACCAAAGCGTTCAGTAAAGAAGCTAATCTGTCAGGAGGAGAGCTGCCATTGAGTGTGTGTGTGTGTGTGTGTGTGTGTGTGTGTGTGTGTGTGGGGGGGGGGGGGGGGGGTGTGTGTGTGTGTGTGTGTGTGTGTGTGCGTGTGTGTGCGTGTGTTGCGGGCACGCAGTGGCATGTCTAGGCAATTTGGAGCCCCAGGTAAGATTTTCCCTGGAGCCCCCCTTACCGAATGCACCTGTAAGGATCCATTCGGTAAGGAGGGGCTCCAGGAGAAATCTCCTGTGATGTTATACCTATGACAGGCACAGTAAAATGGCAACCCCAAGGGATAAAATTATGAACTATTTTTAAACTACAGATCATATTATATGTGATAAATTCTAGTTATAGGGGACAAGTATAATGTATTTATTCATACGAGGCTTGTTAGCCTGGGATCCATGTCTGGTGGTCGCCCCAGCGTATGGGCGCCTGGGCCCAACCTGCCCGTGGATAATCCTCCCCTGGCTGTGATTGGATCATAGTAGTTTGGGGCGGAGCTTATTACAAGGTCTATTGCTTTTTGAACTAGAGCACAGCAAATTTGTTTCGAAATCCATGTCATAACGCGACAAGATTGCTTCTCTGACAGCTAAAGACTGCTCTGTTTCTGCCGGTATAAAAAAAAAAGATTTGCTATTTTTGTCCCAAAAGTGCCCTCTTCTTTTACTGGATTTCAGCCCCTATGCCCCGGTCTATAACACTCTGTGCACGTCCCTGCGGCGGCCGAGCGGCCCTGCACAGCAGCACGGGGAGATTTGTCTTAGTGAGAGCGCACTGATGGGAAATGTGCGCGCAGCGGCGCAGCACAGCGCAGCCTCTGATGAGGACTCAGGTGGTGCAGTGTTATTTCTGCTGAAGGCTCCCCTACTTCATCACCAAGCAGAGCATATAGCACAGCTAGCATCCACCAGAGAGAGAGAGGGGGGGGGCACATGGACTTAAAGTAGTGGGTTTCAACCTTTTTCATACCAGGGCCCACTATTCAGAATTTGAGTCACGGACATTTGATGGCATTTTAGCCACACAGACCCCAAAACTAAAGATTCCAGGCTGGATTTGGGAAACAAAACAGTCAAACATACAGTACAGATCAAAATTACCATTAATCTTCTACATTCTCTAGTTGTGTAGACTTGGGCTAATTCAGATGATGAATATTTTACAACATGAAACCAAATGGACCTGCAAGGGGTACCCTGACTTAAAGGACCACTTCACTTATCTTCATATAATAGTTCCTCACTAACATGCATGATAAAATACCACTGTTTTTCTATGTGTCTCACAGGAGGGCCATGGGCTGTTCAGAAACCCGTCTTCCAGTGACTTCATCGCTCGGCAGATTTTTTTAAAACGTTTTTTTTTTTTTTTTTTTTTTTTTTTTCTTACGCAAATATTTATATTTTTTATGCTAAGAGCGATGGCTTCCATTTTTGCATTGCGACTTGTCAGGAATAGAAAGTGTGCAGTTTCTATTAGCTTGGATTCCTCAACGATTATGTCACTGGAAGACGGGAATAAAACAGGAGGGGCATTTCACCCATTTTCAACATTTTACAATGTCATTAAAATACCTGACAGACATATTATGCATGTGCACTGTTGCTACTTTGAGTGCCTTTTTATGCCAATACTTTCATGTATTTTTACTCGAAGGTAATATTGAGTGTAACAGAGTAGTTTATTCAATTCATTATTTACTCAAGTAAAACACAAGTATTTTTTCCACCACTGGGAGAGAGAGAGAGAGAGAGAGAGAGAGAGAGAGAGGGAAGTGAGTTCCATGTGATCCCAGTTGTAACACAATGCCACTGTAATATCTGCATTACACAGGTAATGCTAACTGCATAGTATACAGTATACTAAGTTAGATTAATAAGTAGGAAATCAGACCAGAAAATAAAGGACGAGGCGTTGTAGAGTGCAAGAGGTAGTTACAGATTTTCTAATTAGTTTCTAACATTTTGTTAATTCTGATCAACAATCACTGAAACCATTTCTCTGTCAAAAAGAGTATTGTTTCATGTTTTGTGTTTTTGTTTTTTCTGTGGGAATTGAACTCTGCTTGTGTTATTCATAATAAGGGTGAGCTCTCGAGGCACAGCCGAGGAAGGGAGCAAGCAGGGCACTCGGCTTGAGGACCTCCGAATTGCATCTGTGCTCCTTGCCGATGATGTGGCGGCTGCTGTGTTGACTTCATCAGACCGTGATGGCCTCCAAGGCCCACAACTGGGAAGGCTGGCAGCCGAGTGTGACGTGTTTGCGATGGGAGGCGATCAACCTCCGAGTCCGAGGCCACGGTTCTCTTGTCGAGAAAACGGCGGATTGCTCCCCCCGGGGTTGAGAGCGAGTCCCCCCCCCCCCTCCAGCGAAGGCGGTTCAAGTATACCTCGGGATCTTGTTCATATAAATGAGTGGGGGAGAATTGAGCGTGAGATGAACAAATGCAGTGGGGTGCTGTGTCCGCAGAGATCTGAGCATTTTGCAGGACCGGTGAAGAAAGAAGAAGCAGAGCTGGAAGGGCAGGCTTTCGATTTACGATGTCAATCTACGATTCAACCCTCGCCTATACAGTGCCTGGAAGAACGAGATTGTTGATTCAACTTGAGTTTTCATCAGTTTAGGATGACTGGACTTACAGCCTTAGAGCAAATTCCACAGCATGGTGGGGTTACAGGGAAATTGGTAACCTGCTGAAATATGTGAAAATCACCTAGGCAATCACGTAATGTCACTGTACGAATGTAAATCATTGCAGTTTGTTAGCAGAGTAAAACCTAGCAGTATTTAGGCTGTGTACTTAAAGAGCTCCATCCAAGTGGTGTGAAGATTTGCTGCTTCTGGCTTTACATTATTTTGTACGTCTCTAAATGTCTTGATGAACAAGGTGGCCACACACTAACAAGTACTGTATGTCCAGTCTTTTTCAGATTTGTTGTTGTTGTCCTCAAATTGTACTGTAATTCTCCAAGCTCTCATTAGTTTTGTTGCAGTGTGCAACTTCTACTGTAAAACTGTTCTGTTAAATTTTCATCCATCCATCCATCCATCCATCCATCCATTCATTCATTCATTCAATATGAAGGATGCTACAGTGACTGCAGGGTGGAGAGTGACTGGCTTAGAAGTGTTGAAATTTGTCTTCAGAGACAGGGAGAGGGCCTCAGACATCTGGATCATGTGGAGTCTGATCAGGACACCACACTGTTGATTTTGTCGACCATCCAACATGTTCGCCGACTACCTCTTTTCCATAATAATACAATAACACTGATAAGAACCGAATGGAAAATAAGAGACAAGAAACACAATCTAGACTGAAAATGTGAAGGAAGGGACTAGTAGACAAGATATTCAGTATGAGCAAAAGACCAGTCATTTTGGTTGCATGGTGAAAACTGCAGATCTCCAAGCTTACAAAACATCACACGGTATGCAAAAATACATTTTAGTAGACTAAGGGCTCAATTTTCGTCACCGCTAAAACCCTTATCCCTTAACTTCTTTGCACTTTTAAACTATTAAGAAAGAACATTTTCAATAGTTTAAATGGCCAGTCTACAAGCTTACAATGTGTCAATAGACGTTGAACTAGAACTAGACGTTGAACTATTCCAAAAAGTTTTTCCAAATAGTAAATAAATGATAAGGGGTTTAGAATAAGGGGTTTAGATGGTAACGAAAATGGAGCCCTAAAACTAGACTACCACTAAACACTACACTATACCTATGTGTGCATGTATGTAAAAATAAACAATATATAATTAATAATGAGACAATGGTAGGTATATTTCTTGATGAAAACATAGTATTAGCATTTTGTACATCAATAGTGTATGTGCAGTGTATTGTGGGTTTTACTTTTATGCTAATGGAATTGTAATGTCCTGCAATGTCATTTAAACTACTTTGTATAGTTAAATGCCTAGTAATAGCTATACAGTCTTTACAGCAAATTATCTAAACTGGGACTATGTGAAATTGCATGGTCCCCAGCATCAAATAAAACTCAACTAAAGGCTGGGGCAACGAAAAAATACTTTACAGACATGGGGAAAGCAGCACAGATTTTCAACCATGTTTTCTGGATTTTTGGGGAAAGAACTGTTTACACAAACACTGCATAGGACAAAATAACTAACAGGAAAACATACCCAAGTGAGTCCATCGCTCTTTTTGTACAAGGCCGTGGCAACTCTCTCGCAGCCTCAATTTACAGAAGTATAACTTTGCAAGAAACTTGTGTAGCTAAGGTGTTTTTTTTCCCCTTCTTTTCTTCCTCTACTGAGAAGGACTGAAAGTATACAGCAGCATCACCTGACACAGCAAGTAGGAGGTGTATGTCTGTGGTATGATGCATTCCTGTTCGGAGTTTGCAAACTATATCGGTATAGGCTTGTATACTGCACGCCGCGCGCCATATTTTATTTATTTTTCTTTGCCCTGAGTGGGTGTTTATTATGTGGCACGGTCCCACACAGCCCCGGCGCCTTTTTTATTTATTTTCTTGCCGATATATTTTTGTTCTGGCGCCCATATCCTTGAACACACTGGTATCTCTGTTCTCTGTGAAGGTTGGCCAGGATGGCCCGACTTTATTTACCCACACTGACTGAACCATTTAATGTAAAATGGCTACGAGGTTTGTGTGTGTGCATGTGTGTGTGTGTGTGCATATTTATTAACATTTAGACTACTCGCCCATTTAGACTGATTTTTATTCTCGACTTGCTCCAAGGAATAAAAAAGCAGGCAAGTCGGGCAAGCGCACGCCGGTGATTTTTCACGTTTATTCATTTTTTCCCCCACGTTATTCAATTTATTTTTCAACCTAATTGTTTCTATTGTCTCCACCAGGCCAATCTTTTTAAAACACATTATTTCATATTACTCCTTCAGATTCGGTCCCCAAATCCTGCAAATCGTTACATGGAGTCTCTACACTCATGTACTCAAGACAGATCCATCCAATATTTAATATCCCACAACCTATTTGGCTATACTGGCTTTCAAAGTTTGCAGGATTTGCCTGTTTTGAACAAAAAGCATCAAATCATGAACGCAGTGTTCAATTCACATGAAATCTTTAACACTCTCCTACTAGGCAGACAGGGGTGGCCAACCGGTCACAGACTAAGAGCCACGTTTTTCACTGTGTTACGGCAAAGAGCCACATCAAATGGTCACAACGGTTAGAAAACCGCCGCGACGGCCGTCACGGTCACAAATAGATTCCCCCTCTCCTGCCATAAGACATGTGCATTTGTGTGCAGGTGCGCAATGCAAAGACACACTATTAAAACATATAGACATGTATTTTGAAACAGGGTTTACAGTCCAAAAAAGTATATGACACTCTCAAGAGTTAAAATATGCATCATGTGAATTAGAGACACTACTAGAGAATGTGGAAGATTAATGGTCATTTTGATCCGTATGTTTGATTGCTTTGTTTTCTCTGAAATTCAGCGTGGAATTGTTGACACAAGTAAACAAAATCTTTAGCTTTGGGGTCTATGGAGCTAAAATGGTG
This sequence comes from Benthosema pterotum, assembly GCA_039105355.1. Lineage (NCBI taxonomy): Eukaryota > Metazoa > Chordata > Actinopteri > Myctophiformes > Myctophidae > Benthosema > Benthosema pterotum. The sequence goes on from CM076974.1 coordinate 5,482,093, forward strand.
GTCTGTGGCTCAAATTCTGAATAAATGGTGGGCCCTGGTAGAAAAAAAAGGTTGAAAACCACTGGTATAGGGAATGAATGACTGCCCCATGAGGCCAAGTGTTTTTGACGGCTTCATGTGGAAGCCCCTTAAGAGCCGCATTTAACCAGCTGAAGAGCCACATGCGGCTCGCGAGCCACAGGTTGGCCACCCCTGCACTAGGCAGACAAATATAACCACATCCTTTTGTGGTGTGGCCAGTTATAGCACCACCAATTGGTGGCTTGTTGCAAAACTCATTTTTGGGCAAAAAAAACATCTCAAATCATCCAATTACCATCTACGGCATAAGAAGAAATGACACCCTTTTCACTTTGGCCTATAGCGCCACCAGGAGACCACAAGATAACCTGGTGGAGACCTGTGCCCAAAAGGGCACTTTTTCTAGTTATTATTTCACATGAGGCGTGTGAAGAACTTTGCTACACACAGACAAATCAATTATTTACAAGTATTATTATGAAAGTCAACCTGAGCGGTTTGAGCCAGTGTGCATGCACACGGCACTGCTGTGGAAAGAGCAGGGTGGCCTTTGGCGTCTTTGGCAAAGAAAGAAAGAAAGAAAGGTGCAGGGGAAGAGGGAGAGAGAGTGGAGGTTGTCACCCTGTCAGGTCCTCAGGGGGAGGAAGGTGAGGTGACCCAGGGTGGAGGACATAGAGTGCCGCCCCGGGGACACTAGACGCCAACGCCGACGCCACAGCCTGGGTGTCAAATGGCCCCGGGGCCTCCTCTCCTCTCTCCTCTCCTCTCTGTGCTAGCGCACCGACACTGCATGGGACACGGCAGAGGGCTGTGACCATGACCGACTTTGCATCCCGCAGAAGGAGAAAAGCGCCAGAGAGAGAGAGAGAGAGAGAGCGCCAGAGAGAGAGAGAGAGAGAAAGAGCGCCAGAGAGAGAGAGAGAGAGAGAGAGAGAGAGAGAGAGAGAGAGAGAGAGAGAGAGAGAGAGAGAGAGAGAGAGAGAGAGAGAGAGAGAGAGAGAGAGAGAGAGAGAGAGAGAGAGAGAGAGAGAGAGGACTGCGGGAGAGGAGTACAGACAGCTAAAAAAAAAAGAAACGTTTTTTTATAAACGGAGGCGTAGAACGAAAGACTCCACACCATGCTGCTGCCCATGGGTGTGACCTTCCTTGGAAGCGTTCCATACAGGTGATGCCACGCTTTTGTCCTACATGCTAAAATTAACACCTGACATTTTACTTTCTTTAAAAAGAGCCCCCCCTCCCAGCCACTAACACCCCCAGCCCCCCCACCACTCACGCACGCGCATACGTTCGCACGCGCTCGACGCATGGGGAAAGTTTTACCGCTCAATCGTTTCTTCTTTCTCTTTCAAAGCGCCGCGTCTATTGTCCTGTGGGGTGGGCTGAGTATATTTTTACATTTGGCTTATCATCCATGAAAATGGTTTTCGAATGGGGCTAGCGTTGAGCACAAAGCACGCTGTGTGACTGTGTGTTAAATGGCGCTAGGGAGCCCCCCCCCCACCCGCCTCCACATGAGCGCACTCTCTGCAGCCCAGTGATACAGCACGTTGCTCAGTGTGTACCTTGAAATTCCCAGACCCCTCGGCCCAACGGATAAAAGCTCCACCAAAGCAAATCCTCGGGATTTAGAAAGAGTGTCGGTGGAAGGCCTGCCGCTGCTTCTGCTGCTGCTAGCGTGGCATCGCGGACAAGCCGTGGCTACTATACTATAGCCACCGCCGCAGGGGGAAGAGATAAGGTGCCAGTGAATGGCTTCTACCTCCCCTTAATCCTGGACACAGGGGTTCAGATGCTAGTCGGGATCACGTATAGATGGGCCTGGGTGAGAGCTCTCAGAGCAGCCTCTGAACCCTTTTTTTCTGATCTGGACGCTGCGGTGGAAGGAATTCAGTGGACATACTGTACTGTACCAGTGGCTGGATTACATCGTCCCATCTTGCACAACCACCAGCTCAAAATACCCTCTGTCAGCAAGCCTGGGATCCGTCACACAGAGACACGCGGACCGAGGGGTGGATGAGGGGTACGTGTGCATCCAGGGAGGCGGTAAGCGGGGTATACTGATTCGTCATGAGCGCGGGGAGCAGAGAGGTGTTGCGAAAAGTGCAAGAGCGACCGATATAAATGCGAGCACATGGCAGAAACTGTCACTTAAACGGAGAAACGGAATGCTCCTGCCCTTGGCTTTCGCGTTGCACCAGTAGGTCCCGGGCTGAGCCGTTGCTGCTGCTGCGGCGAGATTGATAATGGCACATGCCTCCCTAAACCTTAAGAGTCGATTACAAGACGCTCTTTCACTATCTCTCTAGCTGCCAGAGTGAGGTCCCACACAAGGTCTGCGAGTGACTTGCTAAATCGTACGCTCGAGTTGCCTAGAAGAGCTTCATTTCAAAGCAAGAAGGGATTTTATTGATGTGGCCTTTTTGAGCGGGTTTGTGTGAGGTCGAGCACCTATACAAGCATGTGCATGTCTACACTGCATTCATTTTCAGCTCCACGAGATTAAGTTATAACATTAGGGTTATGCAGCCATACAGGGATGTCAGGATAAATGAGAGAGTCAGGCTGATAACACTTTACTTGAAGATTACATTTATATAATGCATTACAAGGTAATTTATAATACATTCTAATACATTTATATGCATTATAAGACCTGTTATAAATGTCCCTAACCATGTATAACTCCTCATAAATACATTATAGCATATTCCAACTGTTAATCATCATGCATTATTATGGTGAAAGGAACACCACATTATACTGTAACCACCATTACTTAGTCAGTTATAACGGCACAAGTAGAAATGATGTACTGCATCAAAATGCAAATGCATTAATATTAAATAAAATAATGTCTTATACGTCATAAGATGGCTTTGAGACCGTTATGGTTCATATACAGTATATACACCTTCAAGTGTTCATACAGTATATATATATATATATATATATATATATATATATATATATTATATATATATATATATATATATATATATATATATATATATATATATATATATATATATATATATATATATAATTATTTATTTAAATAGTTGTATCCTACCAAAATATAAACTATAAACTATGCTTTTCATAGCATGTTATTGATGTTTATAAGACATTATGATAAAGACATTGGTTATAATGCATTATGATGCAAAACTTAATTATAAGTATTGCATCTACAGTACAGTATATGTGCATCTACTGCTAAGTACCTTTAAAACAGACTAAGTGATGGTAGTTATAATGTGCTGTTCCTTTGACCGTAATAGTGCATTATGACTAACAATAATACATTATAAATGAGTTATGAGAAGTTATATATGGTTATGTATGTATTTATAACAAGTATTATAATGCTGTACATAATAAATGTATTATAATGCATTAGAAGTGAGCTCATAATGTATTATAAAGGTGACCTTCAAGTAGTGTTACCCCTAGGGTGTTGCCTTTCAATTATTCAAAGGCAAAAATATGTGATACTTTTAACTTAGAATGAATGTCATTGCAGATTTCATGTCATATGAACGCCGGGAATCATAGCGAAAACAACAATGAATCAGTAAGTTAGATTGAGTGAATCTTGCAGCTTATGGAACAGGAGTTTGAGATTGGCATAGTTATCCATCAGATCAAGGTAATCCAAGAATAGTCAAATCTGGCCCAGAATATCACCTGATTTCAACCAAATCCTGGCCACTAAAGACGAACAACATTCCTGGAATCATAGAGAGTCAGATTGAGGCCAGACTAACTTCAATCAATCTTAACTATAGCCAGGTCTGGCCCAGAATAAGCTTTACTAGGTTTACTGTTGAAGACATCCTAGGAAGTGACATAAAGATCACCCCTGTATATGGGCTGTGATCTGGACTAGTCCTAAACGTCACCCAGGGGTGTAGTGGAGGGGGGACGCACTTCTCACATGGGGCAAAAGTAGACCTACGTTTTTTGTCTTGTCATTTACTTTTATGGATACAATTAGGCATTGTAAACAATCTTTCTCAATATGCTGTACTTGTTTTAATAGCGTGTCTGTGTGTGTTGCGCAGGAGCGCGCAAATGTGCATGCAAATGTACTGTAAGTGTGCATGCACGTGTCTTAAAGGGGAATTCCACTCATTTTCAATGTTTTACTTTTATGTCATTAATATACCTTAGAGGTGTTGTGCGGGCATGGTAAAAAAAGTGAATGGGTTTCCTTTTTTCTGAGAGTGTACAAATGGAACCAAATGGACCCGCTAGGGGCCATTTGGTTCACATTGTACACTCTCATGGACCCTTTGGTTCACATATATACACTCTCATGGACCCTTGTCGCTAGGGTCCATTTGGTTCACATTTGTACACTCTCAGAAAAAAATTGAAAATGGGTGGAATTCCCCTTTAAGAGGCGTCCCCCACTTCTAAAAGTCCCTCTACAACACTGGTCACTGGATGACACCAATATTGGCTTGCTGGGTATAGGGACAGGTGATACAGAACAGATGAAAGTCATCCCGCGCAAAAGTTCACAAAACCCAACACGTGTGTGCATGACACATGACACATGCTCGTGAGAGAGATGGGAGAGAGACTGGATGTATACAGGTATAGTGTTAATATTTATAGTAAAGAGATTGTCAGAGTGAAGGAGAGAGAGAAGACAGGAGAGGGAGAGGGAGAAAGAGAGAGAGGGGGGGGGGTAATAAATGAGAGAAATCATCTTGTATCCGCCTTGGCAGCCGTTGTACTCCAGTTTGACTATTGGCACTGATCTCGGCAGACATTGAGACGTGTCTCCTCCTCGCGAGGAATAATCCGTTTAAACCCGCGGTCACGTGAAAAAAAGGTGATTGATGGGCAAACAGGAGCCGCACTTAATAACCTCTATCATGCCGCGTGACCCCGCAGACCCGGCGGTGGGCCGCCAGTTTGTTTATGGGTGGTACCTCCTCCGACACGCTAAACCGCGCCGAGATTCTGTTGTGCCGCTAATGGTGTCGGACTGAGGGATTGGACTGTCAGCGCGGCGCGGGCTCTCATTTTTCTTTTCCCGCCCGCGTGTATACCGAGATACCCCCGTGCAATACCCCCCCCCCCCACACACACACACACACACACACACACACCAGGGGCGGATGTAACATTTCCCAATGGGGGGGGGGGGTCATCATTGCACCCACACCATTTTTGGTTACAGGACTTTTATTAGGCAAGTAAGCATCAATGATAACATCAGTTGTTGCTGAAGTTCCAACAGACATGCAGCATGGATAAAGCTAAAGGTTTGACTCAGAGAGTTTTCTGTTTTCAATGGTGAAACGCTGTTGGTTTAGTGGTGACACAACTGTAGTTAGTCAGTAGCAGTATTACGGTTTTAAATCATCAATTTAAATGTAGGCACTTTAATTTGAAATATCTTGGGTTGTTTTGCATGCCATCGTGTTTTGTGGGGCAGTCAGGAAATTCAGGGGGGCACCCCCCCCCCATGCCCATGCCTAGATCCGCCCCTGCCCTCCCCACACTCATCCACCAACCCAGAGAGTGTTCACCTCGCCGTCATCTGTCAGCGCCGCTGACTGAGCCCCCTGGAATATGGAGGCGTGAGGAACCGTGTCAATTAGCATTAGCGCCGCTGACAAATCGGTTTTCGGCCGCGTCGCGAAGGCCTCAGATAACTTGTCCCTGATTCCTCTCTGTCACCACCGACCGGCGGGGCTCACGGGGGCTGTTTTTGCCCACCATATACAACGTGAATATACCTGGGAAATGGGTCACGCTCATTCATGCACGGTATATACAGTATATAGAGTCTATATATGTTCTTTAGTTTAAAAATAGTTCATAATTTTATCCCTTGGGGGGTGCCATTTTACTGTGCCTGTGATAAGTATGACATCACAGGAGATTACGGGTCCATTTGGTAAGGGGGGCTCCAGGGAAAATCTTGCCTGGGGCTCCAAATTGCTTAGAAACGCCACTGGGGCCAATATCAATTCAATTCAAAGGAGCTTCATTGGCGAGAGAAAGCAAATCTTTACATTCCCAAAGCAAGGGTCACAAATACAATGAACAGTTGGAAATGGTAATGGCGTCAAATTGTATACCTCAGGACAAATGGTGTCATTTTTTCCTCTAAGATTATGCAAAAAAAAAAAACAGAACCAGATTCGAGGTCTGTTTAAATGTAGCAGGCTCTGTTTACATGGGCAGGTCTAGATAGTAGCCTTGACACAGTAGTCCTTAGGGTGCCATTCACGAGATTCATGAGATTTGATTGCAATAAATAAAATTGCATGGAATGTGCATGGCATGGAATGGGCAACAATATACAACTTATATAACTTCATGTATAATTTTTTCTTGTTTGTTTGTTTGTTTGTTTGACGAAGAGAGAAAGAGAGGTCACAGGAAGACAGACGGACAGACATTTGGGTGCATTGACCGACTCACAGAAAAAAGCCTTTGTTTGCGTTGTGTTAACTGGAAGTTTAGCTCAAAGGTTATCTGGAGCTCACAGGAAATGCCAAAACGCCCGCGCGGCAGTGGAGCCGGCCAACGCGTTCAAACGGAAGAATCTCAGGGCGTATGTCTGGGATGGAGCCCAGAATGATAAAAAGCCACACACTGCTAGCAGCCCCTTTTCAAAGTCCCTCCTCCTGTTTGCCTAAATAACTAAATAACTTTAGTTATTTGTCACTTTGTAGACTTTTATTACTATTACAAAACATAGCTACCTTAACCACTTCAGCCCAATATAAACATTTTGGGAAATTAAAAGCACACAATGCATCGCATCACATTGCGAGATTGTAGTTTGGCTATTTTCAAAAGATTTTTGAGTGGTGCCTAACCGCTCCATTAAGTAGCAATGTGATTATGTACATTATGTCCGTCCCTGGGTCTGTATATGACCAAGCACAAAAAGCTGCATTAAGGTAACATTTCTCTAAGGTTTCGGACACGAAAAGTACAATGAAGTACCAGAGATGCGGTTATTGTGTGACAACGTGCTAAGCTGTTTATTTATTGAAAGGTCTGTTTAATTTCCCCCCTCCCTCCCCCCTCCAGCAAGCCCATGCTGCATGGTACACCCCCCCCCCCCCCCCCTCCATGTCTTTGATGTGAGCGTTGGTGGACTACAGACAGTCTCCCACTGGCAATGCGGCGCGTTGCACACGCAGTAGCAGTAATATCACTGCACAGATGTGCAGCCACGTGAACCCTGCGTTCCCCCGCATGCCCCGAGTTGAGCTCCGCTGCAATATTCCAAAGTGTATACTGTATGTAGGCCTATACTGCATACTGTATATACAGTACATACATAATGTTTTCTTTCTGTCTATTAATCCATGTTTATTTTAGTTTTTTTTTTAGTTTGTTTATTTTATTTTAGGGGGGGTTGGGGGATAGGAGATAATGCAGGACTCAGGAGGGGCAAAATCATTTTGCGACCGCGACCACTGGTCCCAACTACAGTATATAAAAATTTTATACAGGTTTAGTTAGGTGGTTTTACTGAGGTTATGGTTAGGGTTAGCATTTAGGGTTAGGCTAACAGTCGCAACGGGTAGCAAAACGGTTGACTGTTTTCAGCGGTCGCGACGCTTGCAACTGATTCATAACAGTCGTGACCAACGGTCGCCGTTGCTAAATTATACCAGACATTAGCGGTTGCTAATGTCTGGTATAATGTCCTCATTCCCCGTTCCATTCCATAGTTTCAATTATTTTGAGGACGTCCTTAGTTTTTGTCAACCACATTCTTCAATGCACATTTCACTTAAAATAAATAACTTTTCGTCTATTCTTCTGTTATAACACCCCAGACAGTTTTTAATTTGCTTCATTCAGTGTCATTCAGTATCAGACCGTCCTTCTAATACGCAAGGGGCCGTGTCTTTTCATTTACTTTTTTTCATTTATATTTTAGTAATTATTTTTGATTTTGTGAATGGCATGGGAAGAGGCAGAGGAAAGATTAAAAATAAAGTAAAACAGTAAATGCAGAAACCAGAAACAAAAAAAGTGTTCATATAATCTATCAATCTATCTATTAAGTTATATACTGGGTTTGTATATATACTGAATGAAGTAACTTATAAACTGTCTGGGGTGTTCACATAAGACTGAGTCGATGATGAAAGTTTTTTATTTTTTTCCCGAAAGTGAAATATCACTTTAAGTTAATACTGCATCCATCATTCTTATGATGGTTATTAGAGGTATCACAATTATTGTTTTATTATTCATATTATTATGCCTCAGGTTACCGGCTATAAAAGTTCACATTGGCCTACATGAGGAAAATCCAGCCATTAATAAAATATATAGTCCTCAAACACAGATAGAAGATTAGATAGTGTGGTGTTATATTTGCTACCCAAGACGAAGCAATAGAGTTGCTGTGAAAACGACTGGACATAGTCTAAAATGAAAATCTACAGAGGAAATAAAGTAATGAAAGGAGATGATCTTACCATAGATGCCGGTGGATATACACGGGAAGGCCTGTGCAGAGGAGAGGAAAAAAACATTGTTAAGAAACCATAAGAATCCATCTATCTCCATATTAAAACTTTTTTTTTTAATTCTTTGATATCGGTGCCAAGCAAAAGTATAGAAATTAGGCGATTTACAAGCGATGCTGGTAAACTTGAAAAGTGTCTGTGATTTTTTTTTCAAGAAGCCACTGTTTAAAAGAGCATTAGTGCTACCATAGACGGATTATGAAATTAAGGGCCCTGGGCCGCCACCAGCCAAAGGGCCCCCCTACATCGGAGGATCTTTCTGCCTGGCGCGGCTGCATGATGGTTTAGGACATTTTGGGGTATTTTAGTGACACAAATTTAGTAAACCCATTGTTAATAAGGACCGTGCGCACCATTATTATTCACTTTAGGGGTAGGGCCCGACAAGCCTGCTGGCTTCTCCCTAGCCCTTTTCGGCACTGGACTTTAAGAAACATCTTTTGAATGGACTCTCAGAGATTCATATTTATATTTGTTAATATGTATGTATGTAAATTTATATATGTATATATTTATTAAATATATTACATTGTAATAAAAAAAAAAAAAAAAAACTACAAAAATGTTATGTCTACATGCCCAGATGCTGAAATAAACTGAACTGAACTGAACTGAACTGAACTGAACTTTTACCCCTTTTTTGGCTGGGCCCTGAGCTTGTACCCATTAGCGATCACGCGGACATTCAAGCTCATGGGACCCCTAGCTCAGGGGCCCCTGGGCCTGGGCCCAACGTGCCCGTTGGATAATCCTTCCCTGAGCGCTACTGTAGCTTGGCCAAATAAAAATAATATACACTAATATACTAATATTAAAGTAACATAAAGACCTTTTCTGTCAATGGGCACTGTAAAAAGTTAAGGAACATTTTTTTTTTGCAAAGAGACATATTTTAATGACATTTAGAACACTTCCCTAGGGGTCTTCATGTGTGTAATATGTGGTTTTAGACATTTTATATTTTAGCAGTGAGCACCATATGCCTCTGATGTCATTGACACGACTTCCTGAACTACATGTTTGTCTCAGTTAGGTAGCCACTCCCCTTAGGAGGAGCAGTGCATCAAAGAATTGTGGGAATTGTGGTACAGGAAGTAGTGTTGATGACATCACTGGGCTCACTGCTAAAATTAAAATATGTGTTGTAATTTTCTTTTCTTTTTTGCAAAAAAATGTGAAATGTCCTTTTAACTGTATCCCTTTGAGAGCCTGTCACTATACATTTCCTAAAAAGTTCAACGTTTTGGGTATGCAAGTTTTCCCCTGCCGACAGCAACGATGATATTCTGCATTATTTATACACATTCATTTATACATGGAATGAAAAGAGCAGCTGCTAGCAGCTTTGTTAAGTACAAGCAGAACATAAACGGCATTTTTTTCCCGTCCTCCCCTCGCCGCCGTTAATATTGCATTCTTCCGAGGCTGTGGAAATGCGGTCAGCTGTCTCTGCCGTTTCATTTCCTGCCCGTCTCTCTCGCAGCAGTAACATGGCTGCTGCGCTGCTGCGTATACATATGACTCCCATTTGGCCGGCGGTAATGAAAGCCATCAGCTGCAGTCAGAGTATACGCACACCAATAAGAATAACAGTAGTTTAATGTTGCGTGATTTGCCTCAAGGACTTAATGAAGAGGAATCCAAATGGCATTCACAGATGTAGCAGCTCGGCAGAGGAGCCAAACCTCCATCTATTATGCTTGTTGTGCACCTCTGGTCCACTCACTGTTCCCCCAGAGAGAGAAAACCATTTTGTGGAAATCCTGTTTTACAAAATGCCAATATGGGATTAGGGTTTTTATTTTTAATGACGTACCCCACCTTATACATGTATGTATGCAAACATACAACATACTTTTGTACACAGGCGTTTTTGCTAGACTAGGCAATTGCCTGGGGCGCCATGAGGGAAGGAGTGGTAGCTACTTTTAGATTAAAAATAGTTTAAATCTTATCCCTTAGGGGCTGCCATTTTACTGTGTCTGTCATATGTATGACATCACAGGAGATTTTCCGCAGGGAAAGTCTTGCCTGGGGCTCCAAATTGCTTAGAAACGCCACTGCTTTTTTAGGAAGGAAAAAATGTGTTTTGCAAAAATTCACCTGTTGGTGGCGCTATAACAGGCTAATGTTAAAAGGGTGGGGTTATTTGTTCACCTAGTAGGAATGCGTGTTAAAGATTTCACATAAATTGCACACTCTGTTCATGATTTAATGCTTTTTGTTCAAAACAGGCAAACCCTGCAAACCTTGCAAGCCAATTATTGCAAATTAAGATGGAATATGAAATATCAGATGGATACGTCCTGGGCACATGTATGTAGAGATGCTGTGTAACGATTTGGGTGACGTTGGGACAGAATCTGGAGGAGTAATATGAAATAATGTGTCTTATAAAGATCAGCCCATTGGTGGCGCAAGAAAAAGTGGAACATATGTGTGAAAGGTTCGTCCTTGTCCTCTACTGAGGGTGCATGCAACATTTCAAGCAGATTGGTGCATTGTTTAGGTAAGCTGTGGAAAGCTGCCTCATGGTGGCGCTACAACAGGCTGTTCTAGAAAGGCAGAGGTTCATTGATGGCATCCAGGGAGTGTGTGTGCAAAGTTTGGCATCAACTGGGTTAACGGACCTGGAGATTAGCTGGTAACAGACAAACAGACACACACACACACAACACACACACACACACACACACACACACACACACACACACACACACACACACACACACACACAAACACACAGACAAACACACATGGATACAACATCCAATATGTTTTGCACTCCATCAAAATAGTGGCATTTTATCATGAACATTAGTGGGTTGAAAAGAGGTGAAGTGGTTCTAAAAGCCCTACACACGTGGTATGCAGCCTATAGAAGAGTCCCGAGAGCGGATCTGCAAGCTCACAATAAGTTGCGCCCCCCCCCCCCCACCCCCCCCCCCCCCCCCCCGCCCCCCCCCCCTACAACGACATGCCCGAAATAGCGAAGCCATAGGATCACAGCGGTTAACAAGCTGCTTTGTCCGACCCCAGGCGAGGGGATTCACCTCGAGGGAGCGGCAGTGGGGTCAGATGTGTGTCGATCTATAGGTAGGGGGTCTCCTGTTTAATAATCTCCAGCCGACGGATATCATAATGAGGCGCATTGATCCAGGAGCCTGGCCCTGCAGCACCAAACTGACAGCCTCTGTTTCGCGGTGACATTATGTGCCCCCGTTCCATTGATGTTTCTGAAATTTACACAAGGAGGATCTCGCGCTACTCTGATTCACGTCACACACTGTCTGTGTTCAGCCAAGCTCACACCGACGGGGGGAAAAAATAATCAATCTGCGTCATTAATCTGAATGTTGTCAGCAGGCATTTTCAGAATGATAACTTGGGAGAACTCGGAGGCTCTAAATTGGAGAAGAACTTGGAGAGACTAAATCTGCATTTCTGTGTCTAGTTTATTGACTAATTAAAATCATACTAGATTGTAATAATAATAATAATAATGGATTGCATTTTTATAGCGCTTTTCCAAGTGCTCAAAGCGCTTTACAATGGTCCATCCATTCATACATTGGACTAGATTGTAGGCCTACACAATTCAATTCAATTCAATGGGCATGAGAAAACATACTGTACGTTTACATTGCCAAAAGCACAATACAACAATACAATCAAGAAAAAAATCAGAATCTCCAATAAATCAATTTCTAAGTTCACTTCATGCAAGAATACACAATGATAAGACTTTAAGGTGGTTGTGTTCCGTTTGATATCATTCTCCTATCACAGCACCTCACAAATCTTGCTGCTATGTTTGCACATTACTGTACTTCACCCTATGTACACAATGGTCCATGATGGAACATGGTTTCAGATTGGATCACAGAGCATTTTGGACCAGCTGCAGGTGAGACTAAAGCTGACAGACTGCCTCCCACATAGGAGGGAACTACAGTAACCGGTACAGGAAGACATGCAGTCCAAACAATCCACAGAACCTTCAAAAGAGAGGCATGGCTTTAATTTAGTCATAGCTCTGAGCAGGAAGAAAATTGTCCATTCACAATCACAGCAACTTATTTGTTTATAAAATGTGCGTGTGGCTGTGTGCACTTTTTTTTTTTGCGAAACCTCTGATGGAGTCATAGGGATCAAACAATACCCCCTCGGTCTCACTATGGTTTAGCTGGACTCAAGTCATACTAAATTAATTCATGAAATGATCATCTTTTGATTATCTCGGTTAAATCAGAGCTAGAGCTAAACAGTATGTTTTTGGATTAATAGCTATAATAGACCCTGAAGGGAGCTAAAGAAAAAAAACAGCGCCAAATTAGAACCATGAGCACAATTTTAATTTAAGGTATGAAACAAACCACTGTAAGGCAGTTCACCTGAATGGAAAGCACACATGGTCCAAGTTGGACCAACCGTACCAATGCTGGAGCACTAAGGTCAAGTCAATTTAAAATACTACATTTCCCTGAATTAGGTGATACATAGTTTGACACCTTAAATAGGACTCAGCTGACTCAGTATGTTAACAGATTTTGTGCCGTTGAAATAGATCTACGTCTCCCGTTATCATTATGAAATACAGTAACGACTGATGCCGCTGCCGTTGAGCTACGCCTTTCAACGTTACTTACCGGCGTCGGTTTGATACGATCCCCATGCTAACAGCAGCGCGCAGCGACCGCATATTCCATTGATAGACCATAATAAGGGACGGACCAAACCGGAACCGGAAGTGTGTGTCCGCCAACTAACTTGTCCGTGGGGAAACATGGACCGAAATATGAAATATGACTTTTTGATGAAAATCGCTGGCTGTCTCCTAGTGAGGTGTATTTTATGAATCATAACCCTTAGCAACAGTTACTCAAGTTAAATCTACAGACTTATTTTAAGATAAACCTAATTTATGGCCGTCTTTAAAGCAAGATACCCTGGGGTGGGCTTCCCTTTTGAAGTAAGGCATTCTGTTGTGACACCTGGTTCCTCCTAGGACAAAAGAGTCACACCTCAACCTTCCTTTGAAGAAGATCAAGTATGCAGATGCCGCTTCTAAATTTCATCTTAGTGTGATTAGAATGACCTAAAATTTAACACTTACTTAACTTTTAAAATATGGCATTACCTACAGAGAGGTGGTTCAAATGTTTCTTTATGTTTGACCGCCGTAGAAGCAAATAGGTTCTGGCATTTGGATAAAGTTAAACAAGTGACTTATACACTGAGGAAAACATTAGAATTACTTTAGCAATAAGAGAGAACTTTTTCTGTATGCTAATTCAAGGGTTAGAATTGTTTCCAACAATACTTGAGGTTTATCTTACTTATAACTTTCTGTGTGGAGTTTGTTTGTTTCTTTTATGTTTTATCTGTATCTTTATATGTTTTTGAAAGTTCATTATTTTATCACTTTAATCATGGCATAATTTGGTAGAGTTAAAATACATACAGTCAAATCAGTATGCTAAGTTCCTTTGGTCAGGGAGGCTCCGAGCCCTTTGAGAATGCTAATCCATTGACCACACCTGGTTGAAACAAAAGGCCATTGTTTTGCAAAGCATCTTGTCTCAAACACCCCCCTAAGGGCAACAGTAGGTTAAAATTCTTCTCGTGTTTACTTATAAGATTTAAAGATTGGCAATAGGTGTAAAAACATGTGGGTTCTTTTTGAACCTAGTTCTAAAATTAGGTTTATGACAGGATATTCCTGACATTCCAGCTGTTAGCGACAGGAAGGGAAGTAAATAGAGATTCTTGCTAAATTCTTATGTTCTCACTAAAATAATCTTACATCTAGGACATTCTTAAAACATGACATAGAATCATTTTCTATGTCATAACAAACTAATAAGAATAATCATTTGAAGATTATTAAGTGACCATTGCTAAACTAAAAGTTAAGTTCACGATACATTAAAATGATTAAATAAATGTTTTCCTGGTACAAGACAGTTGTTAGAAAACACATTCCTAAGCATGTACATTGTATTTCCTGATTTCCCTATTACCTATTTCCAGATTGAGGTATGTTTTATTTCTACAGATCTTTTTCTAGTTTCAGTTTTAACAATTAAAGAATTACTGTATTTTGTTATTTTGTTCAAACCACTTTCTGTTAGTTGAACGCTCCGCCCCTAGAGGTTTCTGAGGGAGGCCGGCCTCTGTTCTTATTGGCTAGAGGTTGACCTGCCCCAGAGACAAAGTGGGAGGAGTAAGCTTTAGGCCACGCATTTTAATCCTATTTAAGGTCAAACGTCCCATTGTTTCAGGACGGCTGCCATCGAACACACCTGTCTCTTATTGACCTCGGAGGCTTGTTTTGTGTAGACCTATTTTTTGCTTGGCGATTTTGAGCCTTGCTGCGTTTTGTATTGATCACTGTTTGACTTTAAGAAAAAATAAACTCAGATCGTGTTTTGAAAATCCGGACTTTGGAACCTCTTCATTGACTTCTTCACCTGTGGTAATAGCGTGACCTTTGCAGACCTTCAGAAAATCTCCTTCACTAGCTCAAAAAATATGAAAAAGGGCTGAGCTGACTCAGTATGTTAAGGAGATGATAAAAAATAAAAAAGGTCAGTATTTATTTTAATTTACTATGGTACAATATTAATAATAACCTGTATTGTATCATGGAAAGGCGCCAACATGTCACATCATTATTTGCTATCAATCTTGACTGAAATAAAGTCTTCACAGCGTTCAGAAGTTAACAAGGTTAAGTACTTCATTGATCGTGCTTTAGAGGACCTTGGGACTATGTGGGAGTTTATGGAAATCATGTCTGGGAAAGACTTTGGCCTTGATGCTTTGATGTTCAGTCAAACAGTCTCTTAGAAAGTCATTGGACACTTGCAGCTTGGGTGATTTCTATTTTCGCTCTGAGGGCATGGGTATGGTGTATACTGTATAGCATTATTGAGCCAGGTCTAACTTTAGGTCTCCTGACTCTAAGCGGGACAACAAAGTTCATGTCAGTACAGTAAGGAGGGGAGACCTCAGAGAGTATGACCACGTATTGCACATGAATGTGCATTTGCACAACATTAAATTAGTAAAATCACAGAATAAGATTGAATATTTTCTGAGAATGTTCACTTAATGATAGGGATGCTACTGTATAGCCTTCGAGTGATAAACACTCACCTAACAAAGTCTTAAAGATGGAGTTGATTGATTTTTGTCCATGGTAAAACATCAATAGATAAGATTTTACGTATTGCCAATTTGCCTGGTGTGGTGAACCAACTGAACCGAAGCCACACCCACAGCTGTAGCTGTATGATAAAGGGGGAGGAGTTAGGAGAGGGGCTGATGTTGTGATGTCACTATATCACTGTTATTTTCAGTGGACCATTTGAAAAATATTTAAATCATGGCACTTTTAATGTAAAGCAAATATAGTTATGCATGCAAGCAAGAAAAATCATTGGCACAATGCTATATAAAAAAATCCCTAAACGTAAAGGCACCAGAATAGACTATGCCAGAATACACTATAGAGCAGGACTTGACAGTTCCTTGGATAGTCCTCAACACATAATAGCTGGCATTTAAAATTCTCATTACCACAAAAATGGCTACCTGGCCTTTTCAGGGTATATTGCCTACAAGGGCCTTTAAAAATACAGTATTGCTTTAGAGTGGGATAATGGTTGTATTGGTTTTACAAGGGGGTTGAAATATACAACGGCGATAATGACTTTAAATACAGTAGTGATGTATAGACGGTACGTTTGTGTCACAGACAAGTACACCAATAATTTAGCACACAGGATCATTACATGTCCACTACACCATAGTCTCCATGGTCTATGTCTCGTTGCCCTCGGGCAGTAACCTTACACCACCATATTATTTCAACGTTTTATTCATTTCTTATAAGGCAACATCACTGTCATTCAAATATAGTGAACATAGCAGACCTGCATGAGCACAACTGGTGTGAGCTAGTTTCTTTCTTTTACTTTTCTAACATTTGTTTTTGGCTTTTGTGCCTGATAGTTACAGTGAAGACAGATAGTAAAGAGCAACTGAGAGAAGGGGAGACGTATGGCATGGTAAAGGTCATGAACGGGACTCGAACACATACCACACTGAACCTATATATATGGGTGCCCAGTCTGGGCTATTTTAAATGCATGGAAATGTGTAATCTAGGTTAAATTTCATCAAATCGTGGCCAGTTGCTCAAATGCCCATTATTAATGGGCCTTGATTGGAAACCGGTTGGAAACCACTGGCATTCAGCTGCATGACAAAATCTGTTTGCATGGTCTGAATTTATTTCATTGACTATAAGATTAATTTTGTGATTATTTTGCTCATGATCGATCTCACACATGTAAGCCTTAGGGTCTAAATTGTAATTTGTTGATTCCCTAAAAGCTCCACAATCACAATATAATCAACAATGTGTTTTCTAAAATACTGTTGATTTTTTTCAATGTCCAAAAGGGTTGCTGGTAGAAAAAAAGATAAGGAAAAAATAAATAAAAGCTGCACCACCAGCATACAAAATAGACATATTTTAGTCACAAGCGTATACATAGTTCTTTGTTTTGTTTTTTATCAGTAAAATGTTTACAAGCACAAACAACCGGTTTCAACCTGGTGTTCCATGTCGATCACTACTAAATGCATTTTCAAAATGTTCAAACGTAACGCTTATCCATATGGTTACCAAGACTGTTTTTTTTAATGGGATATGGAAAAACAACATGTTTGTCCGACAGCAACAATACGGACCAGTTCAGGATGCCCTGTGTCTGTGTTGTTGTTCTATCTACTGCTGAGTCACATCCTACAGTACCTTATAACTTAGCTACACCATCACTTAGTCAACTATAACTAGGAACAGTGTGATGAGCGCTCCCTTCAGCTGAACTGATAAATAATTTAATAGGGATGAATCCAGCAGAAAATATGCCCATATTTCCTAATTAAACGGATCATTAAAGCTTATCTATTGGGAGTGAGGATTGTGGGGAGGAAAACCTCCCTGCGAGGGTTCATGCTAGACACTGTGCAGTGCATGGAGTAGTGCTTGTAATACAAATTTATAAAGTCTGTTATAATACAAAATGGCTGCAGGAAAACTGACAACATTTGATATCATCAGAATTTATGATGAACAAATACACAATTGTATACGTGTCACATTCTGAGCCGGCGGTGGTTAGGGGAGGGGATGATATTGTGATGTCACCATGTCACTGTTTAACTGTCACTGGTTGACTGTCAAGGTGTCAGCCTGCAGGAAGAATGGCTAAATACAAAGGGAAGACGTCATCCTACAGTACATAACAACCACACCAAGGGGTCTAATGAAGTACTGTCACTTCATAAACACGGGACACTGAAAAAAATAAAATAAAATAAAAAATCACCACACTCCATCTGTAATCTTTGAAATCTCTGGCTCGACTGCCGTCCCACTTTGGCACTCGTACCTCACAGCTACATTTCTCTATCCTGATTCTGTCAACACGACTGCCATGTTTTCAACTGATGTGAAAAGCAGGTGTGGGAACATACTCACATGTGTTACTTGCGTAAGAGTATAAATACTGCAATATAGAACCCCGGAATTCATTATGTAGTGAAAGCACAAAAAAATAAAGTATTGGGGTCACTTAAAACTACCAAGAGTATAGAGAGTAGTCATTATGCATTGCCATTTCAAGTTTTCAAACATATAAACATTCTTTGAAAATTGGCGATCTACAGCAGACTGTAATTATAATATAACTTGTTTTTTTTGTTTATTTTTTATGCATGGGAACGCACACGTGCGCACGCACGCGCACACACACACACACACACACACACACACACACACACACACACACACACACACACACACACACACACACACACACACACACACACACACACACACACACACACACGCATGCACCACAGTGATAGGAAGAGGAAACAGACTCAGAGTAAATATTTAATCAATGTTTGCATAAAATAAAGAAAGAAAACCTGTGCATATTTATGGCTGTCTTTTCCAGAAAGATTATAAAAAGTAACCACCCGGTAATAGTTCTTGCTTTGCAGCACTTTACACCAGACATATTATTCAAAGCATGGCTTTATAGCTCAAAATAGTTACATTATTCTTTTTTACTTCTGTGTGTAGCAAGTATATTATGATCCATAGGCCTGGCTCTCTGCAGCTTCCCCGTTTCGCATTCATCTTTTTAAGTATATTAATAAACAGTAAAGAGAAATGATTTTTTCAAAGGTCCCATTTGTCTTCAAAAGCAGCTGAATACGTGCTTTCGTTCCGGCATTCATCAAAAGGCGTGGCCAACAACATTAATATAATCGGGTGACAAATGAAAAAAGCAATTCCGCCAACCCCGTCCACAATGGGATTAATCTAGAGCAACGCGAGACTACGTGGAAATTCATCAAAGGATAACACCCAAGTGTTAAAATCACACTGCGCCAAAAAAGCTTAAACCTCAACAGTTTGTTTTGAAGCGGGGCTGACCCTGTCAAGTTGTATTTAGAAATGTGCCGTTTTTGCAGCAGCTGTGCCAGTGCCACTGTAATTTATGTTTGAAAACAGTCCATTAGTAAATCTCCGAGTAAGATGCCAAATACACGTCTGCCAGCATGAGACTAATACAAACAAGCGTCTTAGTGATGAATTAAGGACTCGTGGTTTGTCTTCGAGTGAAGAAAGCGACGATTTCCTTAATAGAATTTGGGTAATGGCACAAAGTGATGCGAAGTGTGGCAAGACCACAACAAAATAATACCCAGATGTGTGTGTGTGTGTGTGTCCACAAAATTGGAGAATCACAGCGTGTGACATCCTCATTTCAAATGCAGTAGGGTTCTTTCAGCCTCACGTTTAGCTAGAGAGGCGTGAGCCAAGGTGTGGGATTGTTATTTTTATTTACACAGTATTCTGGGTTCCGCCTGTCAAGGTGAATCTCTCATCTGAGACCTGATTCAAATCCTTTACCGAGGACGCTCTGACCTTTCCACATGACCGTCTGGGTCTGACACAGACTGGGCGTACTGGATGATGAAGGGTAGAAAACGCACAGTTATTTTATTTTTTCCACCTTCTCCTGCATCAAGCTCAGCCGAAGGCCGTGTGATATCACGCGATGGGGAGCGTTTTTAAATTCGAGCGGCATTTTAAATGTGAGTGGCAGGTTTACACACATGATTGTGACAGTTAACACCCTTGGAGCCACCCTGTTGGTAATGCAGTGCCAGCCTAGGGCGCCATTTTGGACCCATCCAGGGAGTTTCAAAAGTAAGTAAGGGAGGAGGTAAACAAGACCAGTCTGTGTTCCAATCTGTGGCATCTTCTCTGCGATGCAGTCAAAAAATCATTTAAAGGTTCTAAATGGAGGGTGCTATTCACAAAAGAATGGATTATTTCTAGAAAACAGCATTTTGGTTTTGAATGGATTCCTATGGAGAGGTAGAGGACATTATGGCATACGAGGCGAACGTGAATACTAATATGCCTAGCAACTGCGACACTGTAATGGTGAGTCGGGGGTCGACCACTCATTTAAATATAACTAGTAGATCTGCGCATGTTTGGCATGTTTTTACGGGGTAAAAATCGGCAAACCTGTGCCTGTGCGGGTATGGAGTTCCAAGTTATTAAAAAACAAAAACAGCAAATTAAACATATAGCGTGTTCAGGGCATCGCACAGGGAAAGACAATGCAATCAAAGGCGAGTTTAGCAAGTTATTTCATCAATGTGTTAAATGAGCACTGAGGATTACACTGTGTTGCGGCTAAAAAAGAACAGCGTGCAAGACGGTGTGCAGGTGAATTAGAGTATAATCCTTGCTCTCACTGGCAGCAGCAGCGTAGAGTTTCAACCGGTATAAATCATCGGCGCTTGCTCGCGGTATCCCGGTGTTTTTTAACCAATATAAATCTCACCACTTTCAGCTCTCCTCTTAATGAGGCTGTACGTCTGGGAACAGTTAATAACAAAACAGAGGCATTTAGACTAATCTCGGCATAAGGACAGTATATCTCATGGCGCGTCATACCGAGGAGGAGGAGGAACAATCGAATTAATCTCATCTTTAGCCAAGATGAGGAACAGCTCCTTTTAGTGCCTCCAACTAATCTCAGCTGGCAGGCGGACTCAAGCCTGCGTAACAAAAATAGGCCAGTCAATCTAAGGTTAGAACTGAAATACATTGCAATATAGTAATCAATCAAGGTTTTTATGATCCTTAGGGTCATAATGATAAATGTTAAATGGTGCATTTATATAGTGCCTTTGGCTTTCATCCAAGGATCTTGACATAGTGCATTACATTCACCCATTCACACACATGCAAACACCGATTGCAGCTGCAGCAAGGATACCAACTAGCACATTGATATCAATTTTGGGTTCAGTAGCCTCGATACCCAGGATTTTCATTTTTGTCTGCGCTGTGCAAAAAAGGGAAAGCCTGGCCTAAATCATTAGCCACAGTGGCCTAGAATGGGGAGTTGACCATCTGAGTCGGTAACCGCCTCGGTAACCCCTAGTTTAACACATCACATGCTACTTCATCATATTGAAATTTAGATTTCAACACTGACACACAAAAATTGTATTTCATTTTCAATATTAATTGGATGCCCCTAAGGATCCTAAAAACACTGAATGATTACTATTGCAATTTATTTTGGTTCACAACTTTAGTGCCAATCCTAAACTGAGCACCACCCGGTTGCTGAAACCACGAGAACTAGTTTAGACGTGTGTACTAATAAAACAAAAAAGAACTGAGGTCCAAACGTTGACTTGGGTTAAACTGAAGTTTATTTATTTACCGTCACAGTCAGCAGGTAAGGCACAGTACGCATCGTAGTCTAGAGAGCAGCACAGCCTTTTCTCCTTGATACAAACACAGTTCTTTGTTCTCTCAACACAGTAGCACAGTCAACAAACTGTGTGCCTCCCAGTTCAGCAACATCTGAACACTGGTTGACACTTCCTGAAATAACCTGTGGCCAATCTTGACCCTGGCCTTGACCGAGCCCACTAGTGACGTCATCAGACATAGAAATAAAATGAATAGAACAGAAATGGCTCTTACATCACAACCTTATTTAGCTTAGATTGACTGGTGAAATATATCCAATCTATATGCGCACAACACAATGGGGTGCAACCCCAAGACATTGCATCATCCAGACCCATTGAAGTTGATTATCTTAGCCCCCTGGAGCTTTCAGAAGGTTTCACCATCCAGAACCATCATCATCATTTCGAAACTCTTTACACCCGAAGCATGTTATAAATATGAATTCAAACACAAGCTGCTTCCGTCAGATATTTGTCTTCAGAAAGTAGTGTCAAAATTGGCCTAAAGGAGTCCACACCTGACACATTGAAGATTAAACAAACAGCTTGCGCCGCGTGTACCCATAACACGCTGTGATACTAATCTCGCCACGCTGATCATCCACTTTCCCCACAAAACAAAACCTGATAGGCGGCGCTGATGACACGGTGTCAGCATAATCAATTAAAACCCCCTTTTTTATTAGTTGTCTGTCTGGCTCCTCCATTAAGGGCTATTGATCGCGCTAAAGGGAGAGAATGCATTAGGTAATCACTTTTACTGGATGCTGTAAAGAGCCCTGATGTGACACCTTTGTGGCATAATGCAGAAGTCACTTATTGGTTTACCCGCTGGAAAGTACAGGCCAGTCAAAACGCCATGAAGCTGTCAGGGGCGTGATCAAGGCCCGGAATGACGTTCTGGCAACAAGGAACTCTCGTTTTCAGCTGTAAATCTGTCGCGACGATGGCCAATAAATGACACTTAAATGTACACAAATTATTAGAAGTCTTACCAGTAATGAAGAGCTTTAATTTACCATAAACTCCACCCTTTGTTGGGCTGTTATGTTGTTGAACACTTTGTAAACCTTCATTTTTTGCATATATATATATATATATATATATATATATATATATATATATATATATATATATATATATATATATATATATATATATATATATATATATATACACACACACACACACACACACACACACACACACACACACACACACACACACACACACACACACACACACACAGTATATATTTTTTTTATTCTGCAAGCCAGTGATCAGAAGCAGGGCAGGACTGAGACAAAGATTAGACATGTTTTGCTGAAATTGCGTCAGATACTCATAGATTTCAGGTCTTTTCAGGTCACGTTCCTTACAACTACCTCAAATACAAACCCGAGTTCCCATTTATAATACAAGATCAATGATACACAACCAAAAGACAACTAATTTAACATTTTGCCCAGACCGACCCACCAGAAGTTTGGTCCATCCCTGATCAGAAGTGTCCGCAGCGCAGATAGATACGGCTTGATGGTCTGCTTTTAATGCAGAATATATATTGCTGGTCGTGAGCAGCTAGCCGTCAGCTGTACTTCACCACACACATTGTCGCCACCACTCTGTCCACTAGGATTGCACAGGATCCCCCCCATAGCGAGGATCAGGAACCTTGCCCATCAAGAGGTCTGCCTGGCTCCATGTCCAAGCCTCTGATGTCTGCAAGTGTTGACCAAATACTAACTCCATCCACATTCTGCTCTCTCTCTCTCAAACACCTACAACCGATGACCTACAGCTCTTCCCTCACACTTAGATCAGCCAACGCAGGATATCTCTGACCCCAGAGATATCTCTGACCTAGAGATTTGTAGCTCTATTTCCGTCAGTGCTAAACCCTTTATCGCTAAAGGTTATTTGACTTTTTTTTAAACTACTTTGCAAAACATTTGTGAATTGTGAGTGAGCTTGTAGATTGCTATTTTAATGATTCAAAAATGATTTTAAAATCGGGGATTTACTGTGGCATGGACGGAAATGGACCCTCTGGCTAGACTCTTCTCCCTCCTGCAGGCTGTGGAATGACCTTCTCTCCCCATGCATGGCCGACAGGACTGCACCAGTATAGTCTCACAACTCTCCTCAGTTCTTCACTGTCATGCCTTAATTCTTAATTGCTTGCTGATTTACATAGCTGCTGCTTGTTATGCTTTACTCACTGTATAGGCATATGCTTTTCGCTCATCACACATGTTTGCAAAGTATGTTCATGCTTATTTAGATAGCTTGTTGTTTAAACAGATGCTACTGTGCTATATGCATTAACATCATCGTTTTTCATAGTCTGTATCCTAGATACATATTTGCACACATGTACACGTGACTAGTATTCCATATATTGTAACGTTTAGCACCCTGATCTGGAGTCAAACCCCAAGGCAATACCGTTAAGACGATGTGAATGCATACTACAGTAGCATCTGTTTACAACAAGCTATGACATACTTGGCAATATGTGTGACAAGCAAAAAGCATATGGGTATACAGTAAAGCAGGGGTTTTCAACAGGTGGTTCAGGGGCCACTGGTGGTCTCCTGATTATAATGGTCATTTTGATCTGTATGTTTGACTGTAATGTTGAAAATCACTGGTATACAATAAAGCATAACAAGCAACAATCTCTTGGTGTGGATTGTTGCTTGCCTGGTCTGCTGAGTTGGAGGCTGGGGTTCGACTCCAGCTGAGGGTGCTAAACACAGTGTTGCCAACTTGGAAAAAAAAGAAAAACTGGCGGAAAATCTAGTGCTTTTTGGCTGGTGAGTTGGGGCGAAATTCATTGACAGGCGACAGTGATAAAACACTAATTTTTCACCATTTTTTCCTCCTATGACAGAGGTTTTTAACCAGTGGTGGACAACCAAATGATGGACAGATTAACCAGATGTAACTCTTTGAGTCAAAATATTCATCATGTGAATTAGCCCAATCTACACAACTAGAGAATGTAGAGATTTGAATGTGCATTTTGGATTTTGGCAGTTGGCAACACTGGATAAACGTGTCAGAAGTGGTCGAGGACCCCTGGAGCGAACTCTTGCACGAGGGGCAAGAGGGACTCAAGGCAGGGCCTAATCTAGGTATGGGCATGGGGGGCAATGCCCCCCTAAATGCCCTGACTGCCCCACCAAACATGATGGCATGCAAACGACCCAAATTTCAAATTGAAGTACTTACAGTATATTTAAAATGATTTGAACACTACTCTTCTAACTACAATTGTGGCACCACTAAACCAACAGCAGTTTTCAGACTCTCAGCGTCAGACCTTTACTGTGTATAGAAATGACAACATGTGACTAATTATTCATTTTGTCCAAATAACTAAAATGCGGCTAAAACAAATAACCATTTCCTTCAAAAGACTAAGACTGACTAAATCTAAAAAAAATGCCTGATAAAAACAACACTGGCAGTTATTTACTGTAGAGCCAGCCACTCAGTCATTATAGTCATTATATAAATTGTCATTCCTATCTATCTTGGTTTGGATCTTGTTACTCTTACCTCTTGTGTTTATTTCCACACACTGTGTTATCCTATCTGATCTTGGAACTTTAGATGCGATAGGGAACCTCACACACGCATGGCAAAGAATAATTGGCTATTTTCCCCCCTGTTCTGACATCGGTGGGCCCCACAGAAGCCCCAGTGACATTTGTTTAGCATGCACACTGCACAACACACTTGAGCTTTAAATAAGGCGCTGGTGTTAATTAGAAAGATCACCATCTGACACACACACACACACACACACACACACACACACACACACACACACACACACACAGTTATGACTTATGATTCCCAGGTTCAGGTTATTATTTTGGAGTCTGTCCTGCTCATTAGCAGTGAGTCAGCAGCAGGCTGTGTGCTTTGCACATCCGGCATACATACTGTACATGCATACAGCACAGGGCTGGAGCTGACATGTTGGCGCTTGGTGCTTATATTCTTTGCTTAGAGAGCGTTCAGAAATTGGTCACCAGGGAAATTATATTCCATGGGCCGCGGCTCCTCCCTATATAATCTATCACTTCGCTTTAAAGTGGAGCATACTCTTCCACTCCCAGCCTCTCCTCCTCTCCTCTCTGTGCACGTATATTCAGCACACCGTACAGTATCACACGCACGCATGCATGCACGCACACACACACGCACGCACACGCGCACACACGCACACGCACTAACTTGTTTGGTGGCAAGCGCCATTTAACTCATTGGCCGCGATCGGATCTTCTTTGTTTCCTCTCCATTGCCGCGGCTCAAACCAGTTCGATCGGTAAAAAAGCCCTTATTTTGAAGCTCAGATCTCCTAAACAGGATGTGCTATTTCTGTTATGCTGTGTCTGTTGTCTTGCCTAATCGATCATCTGGCGATGTACCCAAAAACATCCGGGTCACAAGTCAGGAAGAGCTGTGTAGCCCTGGCTGCTTAACCCATGCGCCAGCGACATTGAGGGGGCAAACCGGAGGAGAGCCGTTTGAATGCATTGGGTTGAATGCATGTCAATGGGACGGAAAAAAAAAAAGTTGTCCCCAATTCTGTCCCAAATGAAAGTCAGCAACGGGATGATCATCAGACGATGCGCACGGACTAATAGTTGGATTAAAGAATGAAATCTACATCTCGTCGTGATACGAGCCGTCCGCGTTTTCGGCAGTGGGGTTCTCCACGGGATGTCCACGAGCAGCGCGTCAACGGCAGAAAAACTATTAACAGCCATACATACAACTTGGGCGTTTTTTGAGTGGTGTAACCACTCCTGAAGTCAAGTCAAAGTTGTCAGATTAGTCACTCACGTTACCGCAGTGAAATTAGTTCTCCGCTTTTGACCCATCTCTTGGAGCGGTGAGCTGCAGCGTGCGTCACGCTCGGGAATCATTCGTTGATTTGACCCCAAATCCATCCCTTTTGATGCTGAGTGCCAAGCAGGGAGGCATTGGGTCCCATTTTTACAGTCTTTGGTATGACCCGGCCGGGAATCGAACCCCGGCCTCCCAGTTTCAGGGCGGGTCACTCTAACCACAAGGCCACTGCCTGGTCTAGGCCTGGCTTTGTCCCTAGGTCCCTGCACTTGTATGTATGTTTAACGTACAGGTAGGGGTGAAACTGGCACTGCTGTGGGGTGCAGTTTCACCAATACAGCAGTGCAGCACCTCTCACCACAATTTCAGAAATATAGGCAGCTCTCAATATAGGCCTACTCATAATAATTCAAATGCATGGGGATTTCAACTTTAGATTAAAGAGAGGTAAAGAAAAAAAAGAATAATTGTCAAATCTCAAAAGATGAGATTTAATTTCACAGTCTGCGATATATGCAAAAAAAGGGTCTTATTAAAGCAATGATTTATTAAATTCGAGTGTGACCGGGATTTTTTTTTCCCTTCTTCTTTTGCATAGACGTTGTTCATAATAATACTAAGCTGTGGTGATTTCTCTCAGGGCACGGCACACGTGGCCTCCTGCAGATCGCAGCCATTTGTTAAGCAGCGGGACATGACACAGTAAAGATGGCTGGACCTGTAGCTCCACCACCACCACCACCGCTGCTGCTGCTGCTGCTGCTGCTGCCACCGCCGCTGTCACCTGCCCAGGCTCCACGCTCCAGGCAGAGCCAGGGCGCGTGGGCAGACGGGGGGGTGGTCAGCGGACAGACAGACCGCCATGTATGGTGGCGGAGGAGAGGAGAGGAGAGGAGAGGAGAGGAGAGGAGAGGAGAGGAGAGGAGAGGAGAGGAGAGGAGAGGAGAGGAGAGGGGAGGAGAGGAGAGGAGAGGAGAGGAGAGGAGAGGAGAGGAGAGGAGAGGAGAGGGGACTGGGACCATGGTCACGGTGACCGCTGGATCCTGCCAGGGGAGTGCGGCGCCTCCATCGTCTCGGTTGGCTGAGTAAATAGCACTGGACCCAGGGTGCTGCCCCGTAGCTTCAAGCCTCCCAGCCTGTTTGCAGATGGAAGCTATGCTTATAAATCACCGCCGCAAAAGGGCGGGCGGGTGGGGGTGTTGGGGGGGACCTTGTGCAAATGTGGCAACCACTCGGCAATGGTATTATTCAGTATACTGCATGTTTGGGCTTACATTATATCAGAATAGGACCCCGGGAGGGAGGGAAAGAGGGAGGGTAAAACTCCCTCTTTTGTTGACTGCTCTAAATCTGTAAGCACGTAGGTCACGCCTCCATGGCTTCTTCTCCGGTGTCTGAATCGGAGCCGTTATAGTTCTCTCTCTCTCTCTCTCTCTAACCCGCTGCAGGGATGAGCACGTCATGGTTACAGATCACACCATATTCAGGCACAACACATAACACATTAACACCCTCTTATTCTGCATAGCGCTCCGCGGCATTCTATGGCGGGAGACTGATTGCCGGAGTATCATTATGCTAAATGGAGGATGGAGAAGCGCAGAGGGTGAGCAACCTGGAACTTAATGGCCCGCGACCCACCACCAGCCGTTTTTATATTTGCCGTGATCAACTCTAACTATTACCGTGATAATATGCATTAAGGGCTCGGGGAACGGGCCGGCGCACAATTGCAGGGAACATAAGACTGCTATTACGGCAAATATGCACTAAAGTAGCGCGCCAGCTGTAATCTTCAACAGAATTAACCGTACAGGTAGTAGCACTTGATTATTGTAAGGAAGGAATGCCCATCATACTGTATGTGCAGCAAACGTCCAGAGAGATGCGTTACCATGTAGCTCATCTAAACCGTATAAGACACACACTGTGCTGTAGCAACGTAGACGTGAAAAGCTAAACATAAAAGCTACTCTGTTAAAAGAAGGATAACTTTAAAAAGGATGCCTGGCTGATAAAACAAATATGCCTTAAACTTAAACACTATAGTTGCCTTCTAAAACTGAACATAAAGATAAAAACACCTTCAATATCATATTTCTTTCATTCATGTACAATCTTTCACTCGATAGAAACTGATCCTGTCGCATGTTGTTGATGTCATGTCCAGTGAGTGGTGCAGCCCTATGGAATATTTGGAATGCACATGCTAATAAAAAACAAACACAAACAAACAAAAAAAAATACAATAAAAATACTGCTTAAGTGATGCTCATTTTTGATGCTGAAAATATTATTTTTTGGAATAGTATGTGCATTTCATTTCATTTTCCAAAGAGCTGGACCACACATGGACATGTTTTTTTTTTGTTTACTTTGTTTACTTTTGTTACAGAGGACAAACATAATGTTTTAAGGCATATTTGTCTTATTATCCAGGGATCCTTTTAATATACTGCATGAAGTCATAGCCGATGATATGACGTCTACCACGCTGTTATTTCCCCAAAAGCCCCACATGCAAAATGTAAACTAACATCAAGGAACTCGGGCCTCATTAAGAGGAATTGAAAAAGAAAACCTCAGCATGGTTGCACCAGTACTAGTGAC
Organism: Benthosema pterotum; assembly: GCA_039105355.1. Classification (NCBI taxonomy): domain Eukaryota; kingdom Metazoa; phylum Chordata; class Actinopteri; order Myctophiformes; family Myctophidae; genus Benthosema; species Benthosema pterotum. The sequence goes on from CM076974.1 coordinate 5,511,003, forward strand.
CCTCAGGAAGCCATGGTAAATGAATAATTACTATTATCCCTATGATTAGAAGGACACATTGTATAATTAGGAGAGGGACCACTTCTCTCTCACACGCACGCAGGCAAGTGCGCATGCACTCAACAACACGTTTTGATCCCGTTTTATGAAATTTCGCAAAATCACTTTCCGTCTAATGCTTTTGGGAATAATTACTCTGTGACTCAAGGTTCCGGGATGTCGACTGTCAGATGGGAATTCGCCCCGGACGTCGTATGAATTGCTCTTGGCTAACGAAGGCGAGGGAGCGTTTCATCACATTTAATTTCCACAACGCTGATGCTATCTCTCAGCCCTCCTCCTCCTCCGCTGCGTGGCTACAGCAGCAGCTATAGGGAACGCGCCGTGTGGTGTGTGTGTGTGTGTGTGTGTGTGTGTGTGTGTGTGTGTGTGTGTTGTTGTCCAATGATGAAAGAAGGAGATGGAATTTTTCATCTTCCTCCTTCCTATACAGTATGTGTTTAGTTCAGAGAGGGACGGGCCAAGTAATCATATCATCTCAGTGCTCCATTCAAGAGTTTGTGTGTATGCATGCACGTGTCCATGTGCGCATGTGTGTGTGTGCGTGCATGTGCGTGTATGCGTGTGTGTGTGTGTGTGTGTGGGGGGCTTGTGTATTAACCACTTAAGCTATTCAATTCAACTGATCTACAAGCTCACATAGGTGTTGCTTTGTGAGCTCGGATATCAGATATCTCATCTACATAATACAGTAGCCAATAAAACAAATAACAAATAAACACTGTACTTGCCTTCTATAACTAAAACGTAAAAATAAAAACACCTTCAATATCTTATTTCTTTCATAAAGAATATTTCACTCAATAGGAACTGCTCCTGCCACAGGTCAATGATGTCATGTGTTCATGAGTCGTTGAGCCCTATGGAATATATATGATGCACATGCTAATAAATAAATATTGCTTGCTTTGATGCTCAGTTTTTGATGCTGCAGTTATTTTTTGTTAGCCTGTGCATTTCATAGATTCTACAGTAGTGGATCACAGATCACACATGGACATGGCAGTCCCTAAGTGAAAGATCTGCTTCTTATTAAATAATTAAAATGTGTTTTATTTGTATTTGTTCTTTTTAGTTACAGAAGACAAGCATAATGTTTAAGGCATGTTTGTCTTACTAGCTAGGGATCCTTTTAAACAAAAATAAAAAAGTTGTAAAAAAAAAAAAAAAGAAAAAAGAAAAAAAGAAAAAATCAAAATAGTGATGCCAGTCAGGGTTAATGTTATTCCCTACATATTGTGCTGAGGACGTGTACATGTCTTTATAGGTCCTGGTTAATGACATAAAACGGGGCGGCTCTAAGGGGCCTTGCAAATGGGGAGTGATAAACGCCTAGATCAACGTCAGGTCTCCTCATCTCGGAATCTATACGCATCTCTCCATGGTTCTGATCAGAACGCCAATGTTCTGTCCTAATTTCTGACTTTAAACTCGTCTGGAATATCAAAACACTTCTAGAGATCATACTTCAACTGTGCAAAGTGGTAATGGAAGGTTATAGCTCTTTTAATGTCAGAGTAAAATCTACCGGTGCATCTGCTTGGCACATTTATTCTGTAACATTCCCCAGCAAAAGTACTGCGTGGGGAATGAAAGCAGGCTGCAGTCTGTCAAGCATGTTTGTATGACTAGGCGAATTCATCACATCTATGAATGAGTGGGCAGGGAAAAAAGCTAGGGCATAACTAGTTGTTGTGGCCTGTGGATATAAGACAGAGCCACTGAGCAGTGGACAAAACTAGAACTAAACACATTTACGTAAGTAGGCTACTGTACTTAAGTACAATGTTCTGTTATTTGTGCTTTTGTTACTTTAACTACTTGAGTAAAACAAAACTTACATTAATCAATTCAGCCCTATATACTGTATTGTGTAAACATTCCTGCAATTTGAAAGTAGCCGATTCCATTGTGACCTTGCTATTCTCAAAAGATTGTTGTTAGTGATTTAGTGATAGACCAATGTATCGGCCCATGTATCTGTTTATCCGATATTTGCCCTTATCGGTCAATATCAGTATGACATTTACGATGGTATTAGCCAATGTTTATTGATAAGCATACCATTTACATTGACTATGTTGGTATGTTGGTCATATGTAGTCTACAAAGCTGTCGATTCTGGACATTGACATTTCTTGTATCGAACATACCTGTAGTTTCCCTGGCACAAAACAAGGAAACAAAAACTAAATGAGCATATCTGCATCAATATCAGTTAAATTGCGATGTTAAACATTAGTATCGGCCAAAAATGTCCATATATTCCATGAAGAGTACTCTCCAATGTTGATGCTTTAAGTACATTCATGCCAACACCTTTACACTTTCACTCGAGTAACATTTTAATTCTGCACTTTGTTCCCCCACTTTTACCTGTAATAGAATATTTCTACAGAGCAGTACTGGCAATTTTTACTCAATTAAAGCATGAGTATATACTTTTATCCCCACCACTACTGCCTACGGATAACAGCACAGAGCAGTATCAGGAGAAACTAACCACATTTTCTGAATCTACGGCTGCTTCATTCACTGGTCCGTGACTGACTGACTGACTGACTGACTGACTGACTGACTGACTGACTGACTGACTGACTGACTGACTGACTGACTGACTGACTGACTGACTGACTGACTGACTGACTGACTGACTGACTGACTGACTGACTGAGGTTTCTCTATGACCCTGATGAAGACCATCTAAGGTTGAAACGTTGGTCGCTGCTGACAAACGGAACACGTGCTAGCATGGGTATTAGATTTGCTCCAGCAGTGTACCACCGTGGGAAGGGATCAGAGAGTTCCAATGCAACGTATGAGTCTAAGAAACCTTTATAAATCCCATTACCGTATTTTCCGGACTATAAGGCGCACTTAAAAGCCTTTAATTTTCTCAAAAATCCACAGTGCGCCTTATAATCCAGTGCGCCTTATATATGGATTGTTTGACTGCAGTAGCTTCTATTCTGTGTTAACTGTAGTAGCTTCTATTATCTGCGCCTTATAAATTAAAACAGTTTTAAAAGGTGCGCCTTATAATCCGGTGCGCCTTATAGTGCGGAAAATACGGTAGATATATCTATTAAAATATTAGCTATATCTATTAAAACTGTCTTGTGGTGTCGCCTTCAGCCATGAACGTCGAAACTCATGCGTGAGTGCCTTTTATTACCTTCACATTTCAATTAGCAAATGTTGACAGTCAACGTGAAGTATAACACAAGGATTGTGCCTCCTCTGTCGACAGTGTAAAGAATACCATTCTATTCTCAAACAGCCCTCAGAGCGAAACCCCGCGGAAGCTCCATCATCGCTCTATCATCTTCCCTCATTACCATGAGAGGTCAGGCATTGACGCGGATCTTCGCGGGGTAAAGAAAAAACAATGGAGCACTGGAGGGACGTGTGGAAATGCCGACTGGCTGGCTGGCCGTGGCTGTGAGCCGGGGGCAGATACACTATACATCCCAGGCAAGCAAACCGCCTCATGTTTTATGTATGAAGAGTGTCCTGGCTGGCCTCGGCTCAGTATTAGTTGATATTACATCACACTGACCGGCGGTGGGCGGAATGAAGGGAAGAAATGGTAAAGGAATTCATATTAGCCTGACCGACGGCGCTGAACTCGCCGTGACCTGTGCACAAATTGATAAAACAATCAAGAAGAAAGAAACTGTCAGAACGTATATCCATTCCAGACAGTGCAACTCCTTCGTACGCCCGTCTCCCCGGAAGGCCTTGCTTGTACGATATTTCATGTTTTTTTTAATGCAAGTTATTGATCGATCAGACTTGCAGTGGCGGTGTTGAAAGGAAGGTTTCTCTGTGGTTATTCCATGCTGATCTGACAGCAGCTCAGTGAGGGAAAGTGGTCTGTAGCTTTGAACTTTTACACCGATTAAAGTGTAAGACCACATTATTGTATTTTATTTATTTATTCATGATCTAGTTACCTTGCCATGATGTAATTCGAAATGTCTGGGAAAAAAATGTTCCAGACATTAATAATTCAAAACAAAGTTGATTCAGATTCAGACTATCGAGCATCACTAGCCTGGTAACAGACTTGTTCACAACTCTGTCTCACTCAAAAAATGCTGTCCTTCATATAAGAAAAAAATATAAATATATATATATATATATATATATATATATATAATATATATATATATATATAATATATATATATATATATATATATATATATTTGAGTGTAATAGTACTAGAAACAAGCAAAATAGTCGTCCGTGGGGTAAGTGAATTGTACTTGGTAAGAATTCTTGTAATAAGAAATATGTTCTAAAAACAAGGTTGATAATCTTATACAACTTGCTCTTGGTTAGTAAATCCTTCTTAAAACAAGAGCAATCGTACTTAAAGTCTAGATTTAAGAATACAAGACTTGCTTAGTTCAGAGTTTTTTGCAGTGCTGGCAAGGAGCCCATCTCCAGTCCATGAGTGGGTGTGGCTTATGAAGATTGAAAGACTGTCGAGGCATCTGATTTGTTTGGGGGGAAAAAGTTTACCTTCGTTGGAACAACATCAAATCAGAAACAACGGCGCTATGCAAACAGGTGATGTCAGGGAAATTCAAGTCAAGCAGGCACTCTCCAGACTCAGTTGCCAGTAACATTCAAAAGTTGAATGATGCTCCAGGCTAGAGCATAAGGTTTTCTTTTCTTTTTCTGCTCAAATCAAATGGAACATTTCAATAAAAACACGTGAGTTTGGTGATGGTGTGGTATTATGGTTTGACTTTGCGAGACATTTTACCGTACCGTGCAAGTCAATGAGGAGCATTACAGACCCGAAGTTCTGTTTGATTCCATGGATGATGAGGACTGGCAATAGGTATGAAGGGAACATGGACAATATGTACAAGGGAGCGGATTTGACATGTTTAACACCATTCTACATAGCAGCATATCGACCCGTGGTTATAGCGCTGTAAGCTTCTATATAAGAAATGCAGAATGAAATGGTATTAGCATTTCAGAAGTCTAAATTACAGGTGGGGAAGAAGGAGGGAAACATCAGAGCGTGACGTGTGAGAGGATTTTGACAGAGACCATCAAACCCATGTTTCATGAGGTGTAAGTCAAGAAGGGTGAACAGTATACTGGAAATGGAGCAGAAATGACAGGCCAGCCAGCTAAAAACCTCAACAGAAAATGCTTTCTGAAATATCCCATGCTTTTGCACTGCATGCAGAGCAGTAGGAAGGGCAAAGGAGAGTTCTGGGCTCTTCTGGCCAATCAATGCTCAGCAGTGATTTGACCATAGCAGCTTGAGGAGGGGCTTACCGCAAGGTCTATTCTACAGACTTTTTTTTTTTTTTGACATTACTTTCTTATTTATGAAGCATGTTTAATATCATGTTCAATAAGAAAAAGGGGTCTCGGGTATCCGTGGTATTACACGTGAAAAACAGCCTTTGTGATCCTGCCAATGCATGGCAGTTAATTAAGCGTGGTTTCAAGGTGTCCCTCTGCAGTTCAGAGGCGTCGCGTATCAAAGGGCTTTCAAAGTCAAGTCCCACTCAGACTCACAAGGTGACAGAACAGAACGCCGTACGATAGAACAGTGACTCGCCGCCTGCCCTCCTCGGTCTGTGTGAGATGAAAAAAAAAAAAAAAACCTTTTCACAAAACCGTCGCAACTTGCATGTTAATGAGCACGAAGTCACATAAAAGACTGATGAGCAAAGTAGAAGAAGGCCACACTGTGGGGGGAAACCGGATTTTTCCGGAACTTCGCTTGAAAGACAAGAATCGCCACCGTCCGATATTCTGAAAATACACTCCCGTCTGTGAACTTGAATTTAATACGCTTCACAGCGTGGGCCACCCGCTTCGACCTCTATCCATCGATTGAATAGACACTTATCAACAGAAATGTTATGATCCAATCGTGCCGGTATAGCAGATATTCAGATACCCGCCGGGCAAGTAGATATTTTGTATTCATTGCATCGGTGGATCACGGATACTACTAGTAGGGCGGGGCGAAGGAAGTTTTACTGAAGTTATGGTTAGGGTTAGGTTAGGTTTAGGCATAAGTTTACTGAGGTTAAGTTTAGGGTTGGGGTTAGGTGTAGGCATAGCCTAGTTTTACTGAGGTTATGTTTAGGGTTTAGGATTAGGCTAGGGTTAGGGTTAGACGGTGCTTTATGCGGTTACTAACCCTAAACAGAACTTCAGTAAAACTATGCTTCGCCCCGCCCTACTAGTAGTATCCGTGATCCACCGATGCAATGAATACAAAATATCTACTTGCCCGGCGGGTATCTGAATATCTGCTATACCGGCACGATTGGATCGTAACATTTCTGTTGATAAGTGTCTATTCAATCGATGGATAGAGGTCGAAGCGGCTCCATGGGCATGAAGGCCAATGATGGCACCAACGGCAATAGAATAGATCAATGCCATGTGCGTTTCGAATGCACGTCCTGTCCCTCGATTTATCGGCTTTCTGTTTAACAACTCTGTCACATCACAGAAGGAAACGTTCACAGCAGGAAAAACACAGGTGGATTGAGATATTTTACAATAGCTGTTACAGAGGCCTGGTCTACTTTTGCGTGAGCACAGCCGAGTGACCAGAGACCAAGTACCCCTCCAAGTTGGCACTCGTCAAAATCCATTTCTAGGTTAAGGGAATTCATGGAGTTATAGGGCGCCAACACTGGGCCTGTGTTAAAGGCCCCCATTATTTACATTGTAGAACACATTTTGAAATATACCAAAGTTAGACTAGCGTTGCCTTGAACGTCTGTGTGTGTGTGTGTGCATGTGTGTGTGTGTGTGTGTGTGGGCGTGTGTGCGTGTGCGTGAGAGAGAGAGACCCGAGAACGTGTGAAATTGTGATGACGCAACAGTTACCCTAAAAGAAACATGTCAACTCATTTTCATGTTAAGTTACATATCTAAGCAAAGGAAAAAAAATAAAAATAAAAAAAATAAATATATATATATATATATATATATATATATATATATATATATATATATATATATATATATATATATATATATATATATATATATATATATATATATATATATATATATGTGTGTGAAAAAAGAATACTTCAGAATTTTGCACGAGTAAACGTGTCGCTGATCCTTGGCAGCAGAAACGGTATCATTTATGTAAGAAGTGTGCCGTTCTATACACAAACAGTGTCATCGCACTAAATATCCTAGTGAGCAGAAGCGGCAGGCATGCCTTCAGTGATCTGTGGTCAACAGCATTGGCACTGTGACGGCCTATATACTCTACAAGGCATTGTATAGGAAGAAAGGACGATGCTATAAGGGTACCCAGGAGTCAGTGGGACACGGCATGCAGGTAGCACAGGGAGTAGGAGGGGGAGGAATGGAGGGAGACAGGGTAGGAGGCTTTAGCACCTGGTCAGCTGCTTTGACCGTGAGGAATAGAAGGCTGGAGCAAATCTAGTTGGCTATTCTTAGCCCGCCGCCAAAGCGATCGGCCAGGACAGGAGGGTGGGTGGTGGGGGTGAGGTTGGTTGTCATCACGCCCGGATGTAACAGGCGAAAATGGTATGAGGGCGGCTTCATCGCCCGTGGTGAAGTGACCCAAAGGACTTGTACAGGACTTATATTAGGTAAGTAAAGCATCACAATAATCAATTGTTGTTGAAGTTGCAACAGGCACGCAGCATGCATAAAGATAAAGGTCTGACTCAGAGAGGTTTCTGTTTTCAATGATGAAATGGTGTTGTTTTACAATTGTAGTTAGTTTGTAGTAGTAGTAGTAGTGTAGTATCATTTAAATTATACGCACTTTAATTTGAAATATCTTGGGTTGTTTGCAAGCCATCATGTTTGGTGGGGCAATCAGGGCATTTAGGGGGGCATTGCCCCCCGCATGCCCAAGCCTAGATCCGGCCCTGGTTGTCATTGGAGGATAGTTGTCAGTAGCAACAACAGGAGCTCTTGGATGCAACCACCCCGGTTCCCAGCAGAGCTGGCCTCTCGGAAAGCCTCCGGGCACATCGTCTCCCCCACACTGTCCACTGTTTCAATTGGACCAACCTCTGAAGGTCAGGGCCTTACTGTGCGCTGACACAGTCGTATCTTCTGTGGAATCCGTATGTCAACCTACATACGAACGCGGATGATTTCATAATAACCCTCCAACGAGGTATTCAGGCGGGAAAGGAAAGAGATTCCTTTCAGACTTACAGACTTTATTCTGGACCCATATTGCTATATGTAATCTTGTCCATACACTGTAGCAAGGACATAGCCATCGGTTATTTAATTGGCTACTTGTATTGCCCTTTAGACATTTCATTATGACTGCATTGTCAGTCATAATGAAATGTCTAAAGGGCAATGCGGCAATGTAAAAAGGGTTAAATGATATCAGATCATGGGAAAGCTGCTTCCCCTACCCGACCACAAGCTTAGAATGGGTTGATGAGATGTTGTTCAAATTCACTTATTCCCGTCACACCAAAATGCAACAACTGCAAATTAAGGCAAGGATTAGGGATGTCACTAACAGTGCATTTACAAACCGGATAGACAACGTCACTACCCGCTTATTTATTAAGGGACCAACCAGTCCACAAAGTGGACTTGGTCCTTTCTTGGTCTTTTTTTACCTGGACTGATCAGATCAAACTTGGAAGAACGCGGCCAGTGCATGTAAAACATAACAACAACAACACACCTCCAGCCTGGAATGAAGGAATATATACACAAGAGTAAAAAATGGGGAAAACCTGTTCTGCAATCAACAAAAGTGTTGTTCTTACATCCTACATTTCACCTCTGGTAAGTAATTGCTGAAATGAAAGTTTTGTTTCATGTTTTGCAATGCATGTGATGCTGCTGATGAATGAGTTTGTGGATTAATACATGTGCGATGTGGGTGCGCATGTATGAGCGTGCAGGGCCCCTCTGATAAGAAAACCTACCACTGATGAACCCTAATAAATTGATTTGTCTACAATAAAACATAGTTTTAGCCGATCACCATGTTTTTTTGCATGATCGTCTAACGGCAGGGTGTACTCACTCATAAATGATCAAAATCGCCTGGTGCATGCTCCTATATGTGCATGTGCGTGGTCCATATGTCCATCACTGATCATAATCCAGAAATTGCCGCAATATTACAGCCTGATTTGAGTCATTTATGATAATGATCGTCATCCTAGCGGTCAAACTCAACTCACTTGTTATGGATCAGGCAAAATTTGCAGGAAAAAAATATGACCCGGAAGTACAGGAAGTAGATCCTCTTTGAGTCAAAGAGATCCGGTGATCGGCCACCTACTGACACCTAGTGGTGATAGTCATGTAGCCCATTATAGACAGCATCTTGGACGACCAATATGAGAATACAAAAGCTATTTGGATAATTTGATGAATAAAAATGCGAAAACCACTGGCAGGGAACTACTATATACAGTACATGTCAAGTATGTCATTGGGTGTTATAGGGTTAAGTTCAAAGAACCAAGACTTTGCCTAGTGCAGATTTTTTCTCCTACTATTGTCAGAATGTGATGAATGCTTCACTTTCTCAATTAAAGGTTGCAGTATATAAACAGCGATTCAAAATATTCAAACTGTTTTTCTATATTGAGTAGGTGAAGACAATATGTGCCGTGTGGGTGTTTGCTATTATTTGATTTGTAAAAGACTTGATTAAAAAAGTTATAGCAATAGAAAATTCAACTGTGATAACTGGCACTTTTGTGGGTAGTACTGTGCCAAAACCAATAGTGCCCTCAATCAACCTGCTAATAGCTAAATGTCAACATTTGGAATTTGAAAACTAATACAGAAAAATTGCTAGAGACAACCATCTACCCACAAATGTGCACTAAAATATCTATCACAGCTATCATACTGACTTGCTTTTCTGCTCAAAGTATACACCTTCATATTGCATATGCATACTGCATATTTTACAGTAATCTTGTTCTAATGAAAATAGTGTATGTGGAGCCAATATAGAATATTCATCTTCAGCCATCATCAAGTCAAGCATGAATGACTTTGAGAAGGCTGCTTCATGTAGAGATAAACAAATGAGTAATACACTTAATACAACTAAAATAAATGACTAGACTTGTAGTTGAAATAGAGATAAAACTATTGCCAAAAATAGGCAAAGTGGTTGAGTATATACAGTAGATCCCCTAAGAGCAGAAACCTCACTATGATCACGAGACTACGATCCAAATTTAAAAGTTTTACAGTGTTGTTTGTGGGATTCAGTGTGAGTATAAATACACACATGCCAACTAACGCATTTGCTTGAACATATAAAAAACGATGATTATGCTGTTCTATTTGTCTCCTTTGTGTGTTATGACAGAAGATCAATCGCTCACTTATTTTAGGCCCAAAGGCTGGATCTCTTTAACATAACAAAATACATGTGAGTGATTAATTTCCACAACATCCTTAATATCAAAGCTCAGATTACACTTTGCTTTCACAGCGGTGAAGTCTCTTATTGAAATGCAAAAGCCTATGTTAGCAGTGGCGTGCACAGAGAGTTTCAAGGGCAGGTGCTCAAATGTAACCAGGAAAATTGAGTTTTGGGGGGTTAAAAACGCATAGAAAACAGCATTTCAGCATCTTTTTGCTCTTTTAAAAAGGGCATGTTGGTCCAGAGAGGGCCACTAGGGGGTGCTCAAACCCCCCTTCACGTCTATGTATGCACGCCTATGTATGTTAGTGCTTCCATGCCGCATCTGCCTTCAAAACCAACTGGAGAATTCAATACCGTATACAAACACCCACCACAAAATCCTCTGTGTTCTTTTATCCATTTGCAACTCTGAGAGTGTACCGAATGTAACCAAATACACCCATAAGGGTCCATTTGGTTACATTTTGTAGAGTCTCCGGGTTAGATTAAACTCTGAGGACTTGACAGTGTACCTTGCGTGATAAAGTGCCCAGGCGTCTCTACCGAGGCCGTGGCTCTAATGCAACAGAGCCCGTGTATTCATGCAGCCAGTGGTGGGCTGGCTTGAAGTCCCAGCAGTGTGTTTTTTTTGCTTTAAACCTCCCCATAAAGCCATAAATCTGAGCCGTTGCCCGGAGGTAAGAGCCAACCCAACACTAATTAACAATAACGCGACAAGGAGTCAGGGCCCGTGTCATATTAACATTAACAAACACTATTTTTCAAATTATAATTCCGGTGGTCTTTAAATAAGACCACCGCTTGAACAAGAACAATTTCGGCCTTCGACGTGATAGGCGCGAATGTAAAAAAAAAAAGAAAAAGAGAAAAAGTCCACATCATGTGTCAAAAGCCAAAAGGTGTGTTTACAAACTGGATCTGCGGTGGAGGTTTTTAACACAACTGTGGTTTGTACCAGTATTACTATGGTCATGGAAGGGGGAACTGCTTTTATAGTTTCACTCAGCTGATGGTTGGCTCAGATGGCTCTGCTGACCGAGATGGGGGGTTAAAGGTAGGGGAAGTGATTTGAAATTCATGGTGTAGTACCAGCCTGGTGCACTAGGGGCCCCCAAAAGTAGCTACACTACAGGTATGTGAACCTGCTGCTCTCTCCTGATTGGAGGAGAATTGTGGTGACCCGGGGAACTTTTATTAGCTCCTCTGCTAACGTGGGGGAGGGGGAAACTCCATATGTGGTTTCCACACCTTATAATAGAGCATTTTAACAGAAAAAAAATATTTTTTGGGTGATATCTGACAAAAGTGAAATCACTTCCCCTACCTTTAAAGGCACTCTTTTTGCTAAAATACTGTATATATATACTGTAAATGTTAATGACATTTAGAAGATTTACAGCAGTTTCTTGGGGGTGTTTATGTGTGTAATTTGTGGTTTTATATATTTTACATTTTACCAGTGTCTTTCAATCAACCCCCCCAACCACAAGGACAATCAGTGCACCCAAAGCACCATGGCAATTGTAGTCCAGGAATTAAGTGAGCCCAGTGTGTCTGTGACGTCAGAGACACGTGGTCATGCTCACAGCTAAAATCTAAAATATCTAAAACCACATACCGGTATTACCTGCATAAAGACCTCCGGGAAAGTGTTATAAACGTCCTAAACGTCATTAAGGGCGAAGTGTCCTTTTTAAGTTTATTGCTCAAACACACTTTGACACGTATGCCGGGGGGTGGGGGTCAATGCTACCTTTTCAATTTCCAGGCGGCCTTCTTCCATTCACGGCCGCCCAGCAACTTAATCATCCTCGACCGGAGCTTATTACGACGGGCGAGCCTCGCGAAGGCGCACAAAAACGTGAGGCGTTTGTTGAATATAGGCACGGCGTCCCTTTTCTTAAAAAAAAAAAAAGGACGTTGGGGTCCAAGGACGTTTGTCCAGCTCCGAGGAGGTCATCCGTCTGTCTCTGCGGGGCCCGTAGCGGGCTCCGCTGGCGTCTATACTCTTTGATCCCGAGCTGCGCTGCCGCCGCCGCGCTGAGGCCTGAGAAAACTCCGGAGAGAAGGGATTATAGGAACAGAAGGGACGCAGAGAGTGGCCTGCTTCCTTTGTGTTCCTTTCATCCTCATTCCGGCTTGTAGCAGAGGACAGCCGCGTCCCTGCCCTCATGCATACTACGGCTACTTCAAGGTGTTTCATATTACTTATTTATTTATGCAAAGCACTTAGACGCTTATAAAAGGACTCTTTTTGCAAAAAAGACACCTTTTTTTTTTGCAAATAAAGGATATATGCAAAATGACATTTAGAAAATTTAGAATGCTTTCCTAGGGGTTTCATGTGGTTTTAGATATTTTAGATTTTAGCAGTGAGCTCAGTGACTCTTGATGTCATTCACATTAACTCAATACAATTCCCAGAATGCTTTGGTGTGCTGCTCCTCCTTGTGCATAGGGGCATAGGGCTCGTCTCACTCATGGACAATTAGAGGAAGAGTTGCGACACTAATTTTAAAGCTCAGGGGGATTTTATCTGGAGTTGAAATACCTTGTTTTCAACGAGAGTGGCGCAAATAAGAGCTATTTAAGTATGCTAAATCATGCATCATCAACTGTTTTAGGATTGTTCAGTGACATCTAAGTCTCTGTAATGTTGTACTATTATTAAAGAACAACCTAAAATAAAGGGAATTAATGTCATAAAAGCTGGACTATTGCCTGAGTCCAACGCATCTCTGCCTACTGCTATCAAAGAAACTAGTGTTCTGCTCTTTCAAGGCGTCAATATAATTATATCATTTGCAAATCATAAGACAGTATCCGACTCATATCTGCGTCGTTCCTTCTTTAATTTGTCTGCATAGATACAGTATATTTTACGAGGTCATAACCATTGATACATGATGTTTTTGTCTTGTCTACTGGTCCTTGTCTGCAAGGGTTTTCAACCTATTTCATTCCAGGGCCCACTATTCATTCAGCATTTGAGCCACGGACCACCATTTGATGACATTTTAGCCCCAAAGACTTAACACTAAAGAATTCTTTTGGTTTTGTTCACAATTCCAGGCTGGATTTTGCAAAAAAAAAAAAAAACAAAAAAAAAAAAAGTGTAGACTAAATAGTGCTAATTCACATGATGAATATTTTAACTCTTGAGAGTATGAATTTTCCTTAATTTAACCTGGGGACCACCTGGAACCCCCTCTGAAGGACCACTGGTGGTCCCCGGACCACCTGCTGAAAACCCCTGATTTAATCAACTTCTGGTTAGAAAGTGTCCCGTAAGGCTTCCCCAGGACCATGAGTGGCTGTTGTTAGACCTTAACATGAGAGTGAATGGGAGAATCTGTAGAGGCCTCACTGAGACAACATGTAGTCTAGGAAGGAGGTGAGCACACACATACTACACGAAAACCACATTTATACACATAAAAACAGCGTGACACACTGTGAAATCGTAAAGAGAGAGAGAGAAATCCAATGGAGACCGATCCCGACCTGGTTGCAACTAGCCTCTGCTTTACTGGTCATGGTCAAGGGAGACCGTAAGCCTAAACATAAACCCTCTCTCTAACACAAAGCCCTAAACACAACCGCAGGCATGGAGCAGTGCATGTTCATCCCATGGAGCCTCCTGCCTCCTGTCCCTTCGTTGCTGAGCTGTCCTCTCATCTAGCAGCTATAGTCCAAACGCCACCAGGTCAACCTGGTCATGACAAGTAACAGTGATTTTGCGATGTGGTCGCTAGTGGATGCGACGTGGACTATAGTCACTTTTGGACTTTGCCCTTCCTGGATTTCAGTGTAAAATCAGTCATTACAGCCAGCAAAAATGCATTTTTCTCGGCCAATTCAACTGCAGTTTTAGTCGACTAAAGCTTATCATATGTAGACTAGACTAAGAGTAAAACATGAAGGAGTGAAAGGTAAAACGAAATTAATGAATTCAAGAGACGATGGCTAAAAAACTAAAATGGAAATAAAATGTAAATCAACACTGCAGTTACTGTAGAAGGCCTCGGAAATTCTGTAGAATTCTCGTCTATAATGATATGCCCAAAACAGGGAGCGTCCAGGGTTAATGTGTTAAAAAAAAAAGAATAGGAAAAAAGAAAAAAGACATCAAAGGGGAAGCTGTCTCATTGATAACCAACTAACTCGCAGTTAGTGCTCTCATGGGCGGAGGTAATGATATTCACACCTGCGGCAAAAAAAAGCACAGCTCTTCTTTGTATCTCTCTGCATCTTTTTTCATATGAACAGCCTCTTACAAGGTGACAGCCTGTTTTCATTTATCTATGTACGCCGTGGTTCCCTTTCATGAGTCTTTAGCCTTGCTACTGTGCGTGTGTATGCACATGGGTGCGTGTGGGTGTGGGTGTGTGCGCGTGCGCACGCACGCACACGCACACACACACACACACACACACACACACACAGTATATACAGGGTCGGAATGGCCAGGGAGCTTTCCCAGTGGGCCGCGCCGGTAGTGGGCGCTGAAAATAAACAGGCCTGTATTGTACCTGTAACAGTGAGAGACAAATAAAGCCTTCTCTATCTTGAGCAACAAAGAGTTGTGTAGGTGTCTGTTGGTTTGTACCATTTATGTTGTTGTGTAAAAGTGGATTATTAGGGCTGTTTTTTGTGTATGCACTGACAGAGCGGGAGTTCCTGCTATGTGCACGCTGGTTTTGGTGGGCCGGTCCAGGCCAAATTCACCCGAAAATAGCCGGGCCAAGTTTTTTTGTCCCAGTCCAGCCCTGTGTGTATACACACACACACACTCTAAATTAGGTAAAATAATAATAACAATAATAATAATAATAATAAAATCACACTTATGTGAAGTGAGTGAGCGGCACTCACTTCTACATCACGTCATTCCCGGACCAATTTTCTATCCTTGCTTCTTATCCTGTGCTGAGCAAATTCTGTGCATAGCAACTAAGGCACAAAAACACAAAGATGGGCGTAGGAGGGGCTGGAGAAAAACATAAAATGGGCATTCTGCAGGTCCACAGGTACACTAAAGTAAAGCCTCTGAAATTCTGTTGGGGATTATAGTGTTGTGTTAGCTTTTCATTCTTTCGATATGCACACCCCATATTGACACAAGGTATGCATAAAAGTATGCTTGTTTACTACTCTATATGTAGGGTATACAGTGCACATTGTAGAAAAGCACTCATATGGCGACACAAGCCAAGGATACATAAATGTGAGATGCATGAAGAAACTAATGAAAAAACAATCCATTATCCTTGCATCTTGAGTCGTTTAATAAAACTGTCCCACCGATCGATTATATCTCAAATTCTCAATCCTTACTGTCACCGCTATTCTTGTATCTCAAGTTGTTTAATAAAACTGTCCCACCTATTGATTCTATCTTTATTCCTACTGCTTTTTGCCAGCATTACTTCATGGGATGTGGATTAAAGAATCAAGAATCCTTTAAAGGAGTAAGGCCTTTCAGAGCTTTTTGACTCCAGGGACCACCATTTATTCAGCATTTGAGCCACGGACCACCATTTGATTACATTTTCACACCAAAGATGTAAAATTAAAGAATTCTTTTGGTTTTGTCCACAATTCCAGGCTGTATTTTGCCAACAAAACAGTGTAAACTTCTTAATTAAGTGGTGCTAATTCAGATGATGAATATTTTAACTCTTGAGAGTGAAAAAATGAAACCAAATGGACCCGCAAGGGTCCATTTGGTTTCATTTTTACACTCAAGAGTTACATCTGGTCAACCAACTTTCCATCATTTAGCCTGGGGACCACCTGGAACCTTCTCAAGGACCACTGGTGGTCGATCATAAGCTGTTCGTCCAAGCGGGTGTGTTGTGTTCACTTCATGTCGATTTACAAGTTCACAAGCACTGCAGCCAGGCTGCGTTGAGGATTTGTACATCGTGTCACGTTCAGTACACAACAGTACATGACTGTCGCAGGGGAAAAGCTTATAACAAGTTAGAGTGCATACAGAAAACGAGATGTTGACATGCCCAAAAAACAACAATGCTTGCAGATGAGCATGATCGTGTTTCAGGGATGGTGGCAGGCAGTTTGCATTTGTGCCCTGGAAGTAAATAACAATAAGTCAGTATACGTGGCGATATTAACAGCACATCACCTTTCACTGAAAGTGACAATGTCCAGCCACGGTGTCACTTTTTGCTATCTACAACTGAGTACTTCAACATTTACAGTATACTGCTCATCACTCATACCTCGTAACATAGCCTAAACATCGCATGCACGTGCACACACACACACACACACACACACACACACACACACACACACACACACACACACACACACACACACACACACACACACACACGTCCAAAACTGTATTTTAGGTCGCTATGACATGGTGTGGCTTATCTTTCAACAAAGTATAGGCCGGGATGCTCAAGAGTGCATCCAGTTAAAAATAAATAACAGCATCAGCAAAGAAATGCAGATAGGGCAACGCTATGCCATAAGCTGTCTGTCATCATATTCCGTTGTCAAATAAAAACACAATAACACTTCCTAAAATACAAATCATAAGTGATTAAATTCTACAATGCAACTGCCTGGCTTTGCAACACTGGTCATGACATTGATTAAAACGTATAAATCCACAGAAGAAGAATTTGTCTTTTTGACAGATGCCATCTCACTCAATGACATGCATATTATGATGTACTCTGAATACATCAAATGAATGTCAGCACCAGGGTGATAGGGTTCAGCCGTCATCATCATAACAACATGCAGTGCCATGTCGGTGTTTGTCATGCGCTGCCTGCATGCTCGCAGGGACGCGGCGTCCCTGTGTTTACCAGATGTAAAGACGGCATGGTGGTAATTATGACGGGGACAGGAGGTCACTGTGGATGTGACACTATAGGAGACTTCCCCCTAACGTTCTCCAGATCTGTGCCACTCCACTGCAACTGCACAAACCCCACAAAGCCCAGCAGCATCCCTCTGACAGTGTCGCCAACTTGGCGCATTTGTCGCTATATTTTTTGCAGACCCTCCTCTATAGCGGCAAAATTAGTGAACAACTCCTGGCAGGAAATCTAGTGCTTTTTTGCTGGTTGAGTTGGGTCAAAATTGGTTGACAAAAAAAAAAGAAAAAACCCTCGTTTTTTCACCATTTTTCCTCCTATGATAGAGTCGTCATTCCTTCCTGGAAAGGACCGTTGGTAACCAATTGGACCCTTATAGATCTGTAACTCTTGAGATCTGTAACTCTCAAGAGTTAAAGTATCTTGAGAGTTACAGATCTCAGGAGTTAAATTATATTTAAACATCTGAATTACCTAATTTTCAATAATCTACACATTGCTATTTTGACCAACATTTTACCAGTTATTTCTCCTAAATTTGTCTGAGAGACGAAACTCAACATCAAAGGGTGGGTCCTCCGTGGCTAAAATCCAGAATAAATAGTGGATCCTGGTATGGAAATGGTTGAAAACCCACTCTAGCGCATTCTTGTCCATTTTGGAAATGCCACTAAAGTGCATTTTGGATTTTGGCAGTTGGCAACACTGCACTCGACTGCAAATGCACAAAGCCCAGCCCAGCAGCATCCATCTGAGCCCCGTGATCTCTCAGAGAGAGAGGCTGACACATCTGCTTTCACACCAAGGAAACTTCCGTTATTCATGCCAGGGCGCGCTACGGATATGAGGGATCAACAGAGGTGCTAAGGGGTTGGCGGTGGTGTTCTCCCCTGGGGGTCGTTTTAGCCATGCCCCTCCCACCTCCTGTCATTTATACACATCAAGGCCGGAGGTCTGGACATGAAGTATTAGGTTATAATAAATGCAGTGTTATAACCGGTGGTGGGTGCTGGCGGATTTATTGAGCTGTGAATATGAGACGGAACGCTAGCGCTCCCCAACATGGCCACTTCTTATATAACCAATTCTAACCTTACATTAGTTTCTACAAAATGTCTTCTAAATCCTAACAATTTTCTGAGAAATCTATGTTCCTATGTCAGCGATGCTGATAATATTTCACCCAAAGGACCGTCAGAATTATCTGTTTTTGACTGCAGTCTGCCCTCTGAAAATATAGGAGTCCCAGGGACTCCTATATTACCTCCACGAAGAAAAGATTTGAGTTCCGTCTGAAAGAACATAATATTCAGTAATGTGCACCATGTTTTCACGATTTTCCAAAAATAGCAGACCTACAAGCTCATAGCGCGCTAAGCTAAAGCTAATGCTAGTTACCATTTGAAATACCAAAATGGGTTCTCGTACAGAATGAGCTGAAGCTGAAATCCATGTTCCTTCATGGATAAAACGTTACTTTAGTTTACCTAGTTTGTGCAGGAAATCAGGGAGAAAGAAAAATGCTGCACTAAAATTGTTATCAATACTGTCTTAATATGTCTTTAATTGTCATGTTGCCATAATATTGTGACCTTTTTAAAGCTCAACTGGCTAATATTTTCATTGGAACAAGTCTATATGTACTGTACATATACACAGAGAGAGAGAGAGAGAGAGAGAGAGAGAGAGAGAGAGAGAGAGAGAGAGAGAGAGAGAGAGAGAGAGAGAGAGAGAGAGAGAGAGAGAGAGAGAAAGAGAGAGAGAGAGAGCTTGTGATGGGGGTGAATGTCATTTTTGTGGAAAAGGCTTCAATTGGGAAAAAAGTTTGAAAACATCTCGCCCATGGGTAATACAATAGCTTTAAGAAAAGTAATAAACGTGAGGCTGCAAACAGCAAAAGGAAACTTAGAAAGTGCCCTTTTATTAAAACAAAATATCCTGTCATTGGGAGGGATCACTATTCACTACACTGCCTGACAAGGGGGCAATTCATGAGCTCAAAGTGTAATATCTCCCCTGCCCCAAACAGGCTTTTTCCTCTTAGCTCAGCACAGTAGAAATTCCAGCCCTCCATCAGTGAGACGCAGGTTCAACTCCCGCCGGGTAGGACATAAATCTTGTTGGATTGCGACTTTAACACCAAAGAGACAAAAACGAGTTCCTTTTGCTCCATTATCAATCCAGGCTCAATGCAAAAAAAATAAAATTATGATCCTGTGCATAGCATACAGCATACACAGAAGCTGTAAACAATCCGGATTCTATGAAATATACGAGCGCATAGAACAAAATTAATCACAAAGCCTGACAAAGGAAAACAAACAAATAAAACAACATGTTTACGCCAAGAAAGGGGGCAGTCTTTTTGTGAGGCCCACAAAGGCTGGTCATCGCTAACGTGCTTAATAGACCATGTCACCTGTAGCAGCTGACAGGCATGCCGAGCAGACCGGAGCGTCCAGGGAGGAGGAGGGTCACCTTCACGGGGGCACAGCTACTGTCACGCCGAGGCCACAAGAGAGGGACACGTTTTAGCCACCAGGGCCGAGAAGACACACACACACACACACACACACACACACACACACACACACACACACACACACACACACACACACACACACACACACACACACACACACACACACACACACACACACACACACACACACACACACACACACACACACACACACACACACACACCTTCCCCATCACGTTGTTCACGTGAATAATCGCACGTGAGCAGTGCACAAAATCCAGTATAGAGGGTATGCGCGGTGACATCATCTTGCCCTAATGTCATGAGGGAATCTCCAAGTAGGCCAGAGCCCAACGGGCACCACTGCCTCTAGTGCATCAATAGGGTCAAAATAAGCATGTTGTGAGTGGCAAAACAAATTGCTCTTCATAAAAATACACTGTTGTGGCACCGGGTTTCATTCACTTCATAAACACTAGAACAAAAAAAAATGACAACTTTATTTATTTATTTTTAACAACCAAGGTTCATGTTTTAGTTATTAGAGAAAGTGAAAGATTCAGTTTGGCTTTGGGAGAAAAGCCTTTTGTCCAATCAAGATGAGAGGGGCCCACCCCCTCGAGTGCACCCTGGTTAAACGGTGCGCTTTTGAGACTGAGAACGTTAGTTACCGAAGTGACTGTATTTACAGTCCCCAGAGAAACAACCCTGTCCAGTCCTCACTTGACTTGTTCACTCTTATTTTCAGAAAAAATGATTCCAATGAACAAAGCAGTTATAGAAGTGTGCCAAGTCCACACGATTTCATCTTTTAAACATTTACAACAGCTTTGCGAGCACAAAGGGAGAAATATTTTTTTTCTGTGGGGTATTCATTTTCGGGAGCACCGCATCGTGACTAATGGCAACTTCCGGCGGAAGTTAACTAACCAGACATCCCGACTTCCGTCAGTCGTTTTGGGGCACCGTGACTCCAGGCCCTCATCTCGCAGGGCGGATGAGAGCCTGGGGATCGAGGCTACCTCGAGTGGGGGTGGGCCTTGGTGTGCCTGTGGAACTACTCCCCACTGCTTTTCCAAATCACACAAATCACTGAATGCTCATTTAAAAAGCTTCATTCAGTGTTTAGAGTGAGTGAAAACCAGAGCCACAACAGTGTCTATTTCTATGTCAAAAACGTGAAAAATCTTGGTTTTGCGGTCGAGAGACTAAACTCAACATCAAGTGGTCCGTGACTAAAATGCATAGTAAATAGTTGGTATGAAAAAGGTTGAAAACCACTGCTTATATGCGTTTTAATCCCAACGGCAGTGCATTCCGCCTGCTCGACATGCTGCTACTGCTGCTTATTCAACACGGCCAGGCGATGATCAGGGGGCCGCGGATACGAGCTCTACCTGCTTAAATACAGTCAAATCCCCAGGCTGGGTAGTGGGTAGGGGGGATGGTTGGGGGCAGGGTGAGACATGCAGCGGGGGGGCTCTCTGGGCTCTAAAGCGCAGGTGCATCTCCAAATGAGGAGGAATGAGGAGGCATCCGACGGCCACCAACATACCCCAAGCGGAAGAGGGAGAGAGAGAGACAGAGAGAAACAGAGAGAGAGAGAGAGAGAGAGAGAGAGAGAGAGAGAGAGGGAGAGAGAGAGAGACAGAGAGAAACAGAGAGAGGGGAGAGAGAGAGAGAGAGAGAGAGAGAGAAAAGAGGGGGACACACACCACACAAGGTCACGGTGAGTCGCAGCAGCAGCCACTGGCACTACTGATTGATTGGGAGTGCTGGGAGCAGCTGGCTGAGAGGAAATGGGAAGGTGACTATGGGGGAATCACCAGGTGGCTTCCGATGAATTATGATGTCGCCCCATCCAGCCCCTCTCTCTCTCTCTCTCTCTCTCTCTCTCTATCTCCGGTTTGCCGTCTTATAAGTGCGAAGAAGACGCGAAGTGGCAGTGCACTGTCACAGGCCCCGCGACGCCTCTCCAACCATATCTGATTTGCTTCCCTGACAATGGACTTCATCATTTGATGGGTGGAGGAGGATTAGGATCTCGCTCGCGTCGAGATTCGAGATGTTTTATTTGTCTCTCTCTCTGTATGTGTGTGTGTGTGTGTGTGTGTGTGTGTGTGTGTGTGTGTGTGTGTGTGTGTGTGTCTGATCTGTCTGTCGATGGGGCCGACCCCGTCGGACTGTGTCAACGATGTTCACTTTATCTACAAAAAAAGAAAAGCGTAGATACAAGTAGGTATACACCAACTTCATTAAAGGTAATATGGGTTATAATACAAGGTTACTAGGGGTGTTATGATAGACATAAATACAACACGATAAGCATCACAATGCGTGGTTGACGATATTCATTCTTCCGATGCGACACGATTCAATGATGTGAAATCGATATAGTTATTTAGTATCTACTTTCAATATGTGTCCATGGTCCCTGGCCTGTTTCGATAATCAGTCTGATGATTGCATATAGGCTACATATTTGGGCATAGCTGAAAAAGTTCTCCATATATGAAGTTGTGTTCAACGCAAGTTCAGGAGGGGAACCACCCACTGCTTCACCCTGATCGTTCCCAATTCCTCATCTCCCAACCAGTTCAACTAAGCACTCGCTCTCGCAACCAATCGCATAGCATTCCTCTCAGTACAAATACACCCTCTCCTACGCCTCTTACCTGTTTGAATTGATACTGCTTTGCGCTGTCAAACTCCCCACCCAAAGTCTCGCCCTCCTCGGGCTCCACAGTCATCAATCACTCGCACTACACACCATCCACTCATACCTGAATAAATAAATAAACAATACATGAATAAACTATAAATAACCAATACCATAGATTTAATCAACTCGAACAGTGGTGTGGTCTCCCACTAGTGAAATGGGCATAAAAGGGGCATGGACATAATATCTGCCTGGTGTATACTGTACATTCCCAACTTGCATCATTGCTGTAGAGGCTCCATCCAACGCATAATATCTGGGAAGGAGCATGCATTCACAACTTGCACTGTTGCTTGCAACTTGCATCGCTCCACCATCACCACTCTGGTGTATCACAAGTACTGTATGTATCACAAGTATCGAGTATCGAGTGTTCCAAATATGAAGTGTGATGCACAGACAAACAGATATAGACACACACAGACATTTCACAGCATTACAAGCACATTGTGACAATGGTGTGAGCTTACACATTGGCTCTACGACTGTGTAACACTATTGTACGACAAAAAAGGGAATTCATTGACACAGTTACGGTGAAATGAGGTTCCAAACGAAGACAGAGTAATGAATATAATCTTCAATCTTGAATGAAACTGCTAAAATTATGCTTTTTTTTCTTTCTAAAACATACAGGGTATAAAACCTTTAGCCTCTATTCATATTTTTTTTTCTATAGTACGACCATTTCTGATGATGGAACATTCAGCATTCATCACTTCACGCTGGCTCATATTCAAGGCATCTCTCTGACTATTCTCATTATTTTTCTATGTGGGCAAAACACCTGCGTATTTCTCTATGAACTAGCCTGCATGTGGGGAGGCCAAGGACCCTTACATGGCCACCCTTGGGTACGAGGGCTAATTATTCATCTCATTATAACTCCAGGGCTGTGATAGCCTTGATTAAGTCAGACTGATGTGATATGCATGCTCATAGAGCCATCTCTGATCTCAGCAGGCTGGCGGTCCAAGTTCCAGAACACAGCCCCTTCACCTTATCAGCAAAGCGGGGGAATAGTGTGGCTTGTTCTTTTAACTGCTCAGCGACTTTGTTTGTGCCGAGGTCAAATAAAAACAAGACTTCCAGTAAGGGGGAAATTGTCAGATGAAGTGTTCTTTCAATATCCAAATTGACCCGCGTCCTCTGGCATTGCTCCCGCAGGGCCAATGCACTTCACGTCAACAACAAAAACAAAAAAACTCTTGCTGAAAGACGGGCAGAAATTCCAAACACTTTATTGTAGACGTAAATGTACATAGTTGGGTAAAATATCTGACTCTTCCGTGACCACAGGGAGCAAAATTCTCAGTGGAGCTTGTTGGTTGTCCTCGCAAAAACACAAAATTTGCGACAGCTCCCAATCCATATGGCTTAATACGTCTTTTATGTTTGAATTATACTATGTGATGATAAAGATGACCGCACAACATTTAACTCCATCTGTGGACCTTCCTATGGGCATATCTCATCCCCATTGGTGCTGGAAAAAAACAGCATGCATGACCTGCATAAACCAGTATAACAGCATCCCAGCAGTCCACCAGTCCACCAGCTAGACCAGCTTAGGCCAGCATAAACCAGCAAAGACTAGCAAAGACCAGCATGGAAACCGTGCTGTTTTTTCTAGCAGGGAAAGAACACCAGATTACATTCCATGGACATTGTCAAGGGTTTTACATGGACATGACATTAAATGTTAAGCTATGCCAGATGAAGGTTATCACACATCCCTGGCTGTTGGACGAAGCCATTCTGTAGCGTGAAACAGGATTCACCCTCCTGTTCAATTCCACAGACACTTCTGAATAAATGTATGGCTGCATATGGCAAGGTGACTAAATCTGTATTGAATGGAAAAGAAGCATGTACCGTAGCTGATTTAAATCCAAACTTGTCTGGTGGGTTCTGACAGGCGCAGAATTGGCCATTAAAAAGTGGGGATATGTAACATTTATGATTCCAAGGTCGCCTGGTTGTCGACAAAGGATTAAACGTATAACCGGCTAAATTATGTCAGAAAAATGATTTCTTGGTTAGGTATATACTTCATGATGATTTAATGCCAATGTGTCGTATAATTTTTAATTAACTCAAAGAATGTAGGGGTTGCAGGGGTGCAACTCAAGGACTAGCGAGACATTAAGGGACCTGGGCACCCCATATATGCACTGCTGAATGCTGCGGCCATATTTAATCGCTTAAAGCACATGTACAACATAATATGTGCCTGGAATCACAAGCCATGTTTCTTGGACACTTAGTTCGGATGTGTCAGGACTGTGAATTGCGGGACTCAATCGCATGCATCTTTTTAGTCCTTGCAAACAGCCTAGCCGTAGATTTTTAAGATCCCTTCTAACTCAGTAAATACATTTTGGACCAGCGCCTCTGCATTACACTAGTTATGTGTGTCCCTATGTATGCGTCTCCCTGAGTCTGTCATGGAAAGCTGTGATCCTGTACCTGTCATATTCTAGACCGTTTGGGACACGGGAAACCTCACTGGAACGGGTCTGGCCTGGGTCAGGATCTCTAGCTAGTGACGCCCACACCATAACTCGGCTAGTGGACGTTCCATTGTTGCACTGCAGACCTTATTTTGAAATTCTTTACTAGGAATAAGCCACTGATATATGCAGCATCTTGTTTCTAAGGGCAAACTAAATATAGCAGTGCAGCTATACCATAAACACAGTTCATGCAGTTAACACAAACACCAGTAAAAGGGGGACAGAACATTTGCGGCAACCATAAATTCTCCACAGCCGCCATTCTGTCAATGTGCACCGTCCGCCCAAGCTGGCCAATGTTTGTTTTTCTGTTTTGTGTGAAGGCAGAGCTTAATGAATCTCCTCATAAACCTGTGTAGAGGATGCAGTGCTGTCTGTTGAATTGCTGAGTAGTAGTAGCAGGGCCTGGTCGGAGCCCGCCTAAAAACAACGAGTCAATCTAGCGCGGGACAGACACGGTGTGGCGTGTCGGCCCTCATTAGCCGTGACCTTGGGAAGATAATGATGATGCCAAACCGACTACGCACGTGGGGGTAAACTGCCTTGTGATTAAAGCATTATGTGTGGGGGGGCAGCATAAACATTGCAGCGCTGTCAATGCACACAATCATTCACCTACACACACGCCTGAGGGAAAGACTGCGGTGGGTTTGATAACAGCAGAGATGATAAGGTAGGGGGGAGCTTCTGACATGGATGTTAAAGCGTGGATGCTACCCTGTGTTTACCATCGCAAGGTCTGCATGATGATTAGTCTGTTGACTTGTACCGCGGCGTTCATCTATACCTCTGAGACTGTGGACCCTGTGGCTTTGTTAATTAACTCTGAGAGTCCAATTAACATTCAGGATTTTACTGCATATTCTTACTACAACCTATTGAGTTGATGTGAGCTGAGTTCTGCGACTCTATCAAGTTACTCATAACACCAACATGTGCATAATATTGCGGTCTGTACGAAATAAGGCAAACTGTGGGAACCCCGTCATTTAAAAAGAGAGGAAAAACTATATGCCGGCTGCCGTTTCAGTTGAATTTGCCTCTGGGGGGTGTGGCCTCAATAGAACGTGCATAACAGTGTAGGCCCATTTGGGCCACTTCCTGTGGCGTGAATGTGTTTTCCCACAATCATTAATGTACTGTATGTATATATGTATACTGCAGTAGCTCAGAATCTGTTCTTATAGGAGATTCAAAATAAGTTGATGGACAGAATCCTGAATAGACCTTGTAGTAAGCCCCGCCCCCTCCCCCCCCCCCCCCCCCCCCCCCCCCCCCCCTCTCCAGTGTCCCCCAGTGTATTGGTTCATTTTTGGAACCAGACCTTCAAAATCTCTTCAAAAGCCATCAACAAGGCATGTCCTCTGCAGTGGAAAAATGTGTGTGACATTTACTTTTTAAAAATGTTTTATCACACAGACAAATCCCGCCCTTAAGCAAACCATAATGTTCTCCAAGGCTCAGACCATTCCTTACTATGCTCCCTTTGACAGCCCCAAGGAACATATTCAGCAGAACAGGGGAGGTGAAACACCGTCAGTTATCTCAAGAGCAATAAGGGAAAATGCACGCAGGCTCGTGTGAAGTTACATTGGAAATTAAGTATTAAAGTGCGAACATAAAACTGACTTTTCGCTGAGAACGACGTGCCCCGAACGACAAAGACCGTGCTGTGTAGGGCCAGCGAGAGCACACGCAAACAAGATAAGATCCATGTAACAAGATTAAAAGGTAATTTCAAGCAATATTACTCAACAGAAACCTTACCTTCTCTGTTTGTATAAAGGAGGACATGGAGAACAAAGAGGGGTCTTTCTCTCTCCCGTGGTACGGTACCGTCTCTCATTAATTCACCCTCCCCTTCACTCAACACTAACAAAATGGCAGGGTGGCAGCCAGAGATTTCGCCAGGCCCTGCTTGTCACTCAACATGTCTGTCTCATGCGTGGGATAAAATCTTTTTTTTTTTTTTTTTTGCAACAAAAAAATGAGAAATTAAACCCAAATGAGGAGTTATTAGCCCATTCTGTAAGGGAACCTTTTGGTGTTTTAAGCATTATGTAGCATTAGTTAGTGAAAAATAGCAGACCTATACGCTATGAGCTTGTAGATCTGCTGTTCTTGAAAAATCATGAAAATTTGGCGGAAATCTTGGGACACAGTGGAACACAATTACGTTGTAGTTGAGTATTCATTTATAGGCTAGAGTGTGCAGATGTTCCCATCTCCACGGTGGGAGATAAGGCTAAGCTATATGCACCAACCAACAACAAATTATAGCCGAGTGTCTTTATGTCGGGAGGAAACTGTTCTATGCATTCTCCAGGCCATGGCCAGACCAGGGCTGTATAGTATAGCTGTTCTTGGATTTTAACAGAAAGATAACACCATAAATCACTCAAAGTGAGTACCGTAATTGCCGGGTTATAAAGCGCACCTTAATATAGGCCGCACCGCCAAATTTAGCGAAAAAATCAATTGTGTACATATACAACTGGCCTATTAGCCGCGGGTGTTTTAATGCTTAATTACCATATGTAAGGGTTCTTGCACAGATGAGATTGTCGGCAATTCTCAAACAATGCTGTTTGAGAAGCATCCTTTTTATTATTTAAACGACTACAGAACTGCACGTGCTGTATGTAATTAACGCTAGAGCCATAGACCAAGGACGGATCTAGGCATAGACATGGGGGGGGGGGGGGATGCCCTCTAGACGCCCTGACTGCCCCACCAAACATGACGGAATGCAAACAATGAAAACTTCAAAGATATTTCAAATCAAATGCTTATAGCGGGGGTTAAACATTGACTAACTACAATTGTGGGACCACTAAACCAACTGCCATTTTCGGCTGCACCCCCGATTGAGAAATATTACATCCAGGCCTGGCCATAGAGTGTAGCCGGAGATACGCAACTCCGATCACTTCATGTAACCAAATGAGCGCTTGCGGGTCCATTTGGTTCATGAAAAAAGGTAGCCTAGCGTACATCTGGTTAACCAACTGTCCACCATTTAGCTGGGGACCACCAGGAATCCTCTCAATGTTTAAGACGCTCGACGAGGCGTCTTTATTGCCGCCTCCACGGACCCCTCCTCCTCCTCCTCCTCCTCCTCCTCCTCCTCCTCCTCCTCCTCCTCCTCCTCGCGCGGCGGCTGCTGCTGCCGCCAGCCTTTCTAAACCCGTTCGTGGATGTTTTTTTTTTTGACACTTTTCCACGCAGTAAGGATCCACTGGCAGACTTGATAAAAAGTTGCTTTCAGCATGTTCCTCGCCCTGGTGGTGCGCGCGCTGGTGGCGCCAGCTCCTCGGAACGATGGCGCGCGGACCACCACCGCGCGGACCACCACCGCGCGGACCACCACCGCGGACCACCACCGCGCGCCGCCGTTCCGAGGAGCTGGTGTCTCCGCCGCGCTGGCGTTCCTCGCGTTGGTCCGCCGTCTAACCATTGATTCATTGATCCCAAGGCTACGTGCAGCAGATAGATTTCCTTATTTTTCAACCAGCTCGACTGACTTTAGCTGCGTTATATGCACTTCTTCGTTTGCTTTCCATGAAGCATTTAGTAGTGTCTGTCTTAGCGAATTGCCTGTGCCCTGTCCCCCTACATTTCCTGCTCGGGCTGGCTTAAAGTTGGGGTGCATACCGTGCATTTAGACTTAGAACGCCCTATAGTGTTTGTTAGCCGTAAACATCCATACATTGGCCGCACCGCTGAATAAGCCGCAGGGTCCAAAGCACAAGAAAAAAGTTGCGGCTTATAGTCCGGAAAGTACGGTAACTGAAGTTCAACACCTGTAAACCACTTGGCATAGTAGCACGCATCATGCAAACAAACTAAAACATGCTGATATTTAGTGTCTCCATCTCTCTCTGGAATAGGTTGAACCTAAACTTGTACCGCACTGAGGCGCTCCCAAAACAAATTTCTGACATGAAGTTTCAGCTGACAGTGACATATAAACACCATGCTGACATCCCACCCATGTCATGTAGTCTTGGGCAATATACTGGTTTACCAAATACCAACGATATTGTCATTATTCTCGCCTCCTACTCCTCTTTCTGCCGAGTCTGTTTGTCTTTTTTCACATTGATTAGATTACTGTAACTATAGGCCCCTGTGTTTGTGATACGTTTACGTCTATTTTTGTTACTGTTATTTAAACAACTCTAAATGTTGCATCACATCAAAAAGGAGGTGGGTCGCACAACAGGCTGCAGGAGTGTTGTTTATTAATTTCTGCTTACATTTCTTTGTACTTTGCAGTAGATGCACACGACAGTTTCGGCCTTGCCGGCCTTCTTCAGGTGTCACCTGGAGAAGGCTGGCACGTCCGAAACTGTCGTGTGCAGGTCGAAATGGATTAAACATGGTTAGTATTGATATCTCTGAGAGATACATGGGTGGAAATAAAAAAGAAAATCAGCTGGCTACTGTACTGTACTGTCTGAATATAACACAGAGTTTGTTTGTTTTTTTCCCCAAATGGAAATATCCAAATAAGAAATGAAGTCATCTTATATTTGGGGACAATATTATTTGACATTCAATATTCTTTTGACACAAATGAATCTTGAAAAATGAGGGTCGTCTTACAACCAGGGTCAACTTATATTCAGGAGAATATGATATATTGTGGCAAAAAAAAAAAACTACTAACATATGGAGAAAAAGGCAACTATGGAGCCTTTTAGCAGCACGGCATGAAGCTAATCTGTGTGTCCTAAGGTGTTATGGCATACAGACATCTGCTTTTCCTGCAGAATCCCTCATGTTGGCCGCTGGGCGCAAACCTGCCTCTTATAACTTTATTTGAAGGGGGGTCGGCGAGTGTATATGGCAATAGAATTCACTTTAATCTGAGATACACATGAAAGCATTTCATCTTTTCTTTTCTTTGAGGGGAGGTGGGGTTAAGAATGTCCCATGTGTGCCGAGCCACAGCAGAGAGAGACCTTGTACTGGGAACCGACCACATCTGTAAGACAGGGGGCGGGGGGCTGTGATTGAAGCGTAATTGGGTGCAAGCCTGTTGAAACGGAACACTAGCGATCGACCAGGAAATTCCAGTTTCATGAACACGGACGGCCCCACAGTGCAAGGTCAAATCTGGGTGTGATACACACCGCCCAAGCGGCCCCCAACAAAAAACAGCCTTGGACAATATTATATAGATATAAATATATAATGGAACCGAGCCCCCGATCCATAAAGGAACCAGATTCCACACGAACAAGAAAGAAAAAGTGGGGCTTTGGGGACAGTTACGGTGGAACTCTTGCACATTTACCCATCGCTGATTTGCTACCGATATAAAAGAGGTCCTCGCTGGCGGCTGTTAATGACTGATGGGTTTATTATGACGTTTGTCTCTTAATCTATAACCGGCGAAGCAGTTTTACTCTTTGATGCAGAGTCATGTTAAAACGTCACACTTGATAACTTTAATTAAGTGCATTAAGAGGAACGTGCAGACCCGGCGTTGTCATTACTATTCATTCGATAATAATTAAAATATCCATCTGCGGGGCAGTAAATTGAAAAACGCCGCAGAGCGTGGCCAAATTGCCACATAATGAGGGGGCTGCCGAGACGTGAAGATGGTAGGGGAGGAGGTACGGGGATACAAAAGACATGTCAGGGATATACCCCCCTGGATGTTCTGCTACCAGTATAGGAAGCAGCGTCGGCGATCTTGATGGAACATTTGGTTTTGTCGACCAAATCTACAGTTGATACAAAATGTATTTCGATGGGCCCTGAATGTGGTCACAATGACTGATCTTACACTTGCACGTGCACACACTCTACAGTGGGGGGAAGTGCAACTGGAGGACAACACTCATCCTGATTGAATGAAGGCTTTTCCTCGCAAATACATTTAAATTACTCTTGTCCACTAGTCTCTTTCTATATTAACATTTTAGCCTAGTTTTTTCGCTGACTAAATTGTCAATATATTTAGTCTCGGGCTGTTTTAGTTGTCACATAGCTTATTTTCTATTTAGGTTTTGTTGGTGAAAAAAACCTGTTTCGTCATAGCATTAGTTGCAGAAAGCAACACAGTTATCTACCCCGCCTCCTCCCCCGTGTGTGCGCTGTCCCGTCTACTAGAGGAATCACGAGGATGGACGGAGGCATCGGAGCGGCACTCAGCATCACCTTGGGTGCCACTGAGTTTAATGAGATATGGGTGTATGTGTGACAGCTCTGTCTGACTTCTCTGACACTCCAGGCACACACACGCACGCACACGCCCCACTGCACCGGTACCACTCTGCCTACGAATTAACCATCAGACTGTAAACGGCAAAACATGCACAATAAAAGTCCGCTGCTGACGGACACGCGTTGTTTCAACCCCTAACTATAAATGTGCCACGCCTCTATGCGCGTGTGTACGGCTGGAACATTTCAACACACACATTTCATATCCGTGCAGGCTATGAAGAGTGCCCAGTTCGAGTGTGTGGTGGGACACACTGTTGTCCGGAAACAACACAAAAGGCAGTGGGGTCAGACTCGGCTAGTGGCCCTAATCAGTCATTCTCCCCTCACCTGTAATGTGAGAGGACAATTTCGGCCACACCTGCCAATTCATTACTTAACCGGTCCACTTTTCAGTGGCAGATAAAGACATTCCCACATAGAGTACGGGCACAAAATCTGTGCTTTATGACAAGTTGACAACAGGCATCACGAGGTTCCAAAGTTGCCGACGGGCAATTGTGTACATGTGTAGTATTGGGAATGACAAAACAATATAAACTGAGTTAAAACCCCAAAAAGTTGTCCAATGCAGGTGTTTTGAGGTAACACATGCCCCATTCCCTTGCTCGGTGGCAGTTGCAGAATAGAATAATTGCGTCAGCCGCTGGTGACGGAAATGTTTGATGGCACTGCAGATGTTTCAGGCACAAAAAAGTGTGCACTTCTTCTGCACAGATGGACGCCGACTGAAGTATACGGCTTTTTTGTTGTAAGGGAAGCTCCAGGTTGTTCTTGTTGCTCAAGTTTTTGCAGTGTATACTGTATTGCTTTTGTTCTGAGGAGGAACGCATCAAAGCGAAACAATGCCTTTGTCCGTGTACCGTCTCCACACGGCTGTTTCTCCCTCTGTGTGTAAACAAAGACTAAATGAAACGTGGACCTCCTGCAGTGCTGTTGACTGAGACTCTGCTTTGAAAATTGCCATTGTTGCAAATGACTTATCCACGGATAATCCAGCGCAGCCATTTATCCGAATGGAAAACAAGCTAATCAGAACTAATTGCTGCAAACAAAGCGTTGCGCCGTTCTCGCCGCAAAGATCCATGCATTGCCTTTTTTTTCTTTTGCGTTCATATATTCTCTGTGTTCGTCTCTGAGATGTCAAGCCTGAGGGAAAGCTCACTATGTATGAGGGAAAAAAAGGGACAGGTATTTTCAGTGCAGCCTTGATTTTCTATTCTGAAGCAGCAGCGAGACAGATATACAGACATAAGTATATGGTATAGTTTCGTTCTTTGATATTGGCCACGTTCTTCAGGCATGTATAATTTAATGCATGGTGAGAGCCACCTCTCCTCCCCTCAGATGGTATATCTCTGATGGATGTGAGCCCTCATAGACGTGCAGATCGAGGACCGATCTCCGGAAAGCTCTAAAACTATGGCAATGCAAAGTGAGGATGATTCAAGTACAGAGCCCTGGTGGATGTCTGAGGGGCTTGATTTCTCTACATTGTGCTTATAAGCCTATTTGAAGGGGCTTTTGTGGTTGTTGAGGTGAGACGGCAGGCTTCCTCTGCCACTTCTCCCTCCTTGGGAAAATCCACAGGAAATACTTTTTTTTTAAATTTGTTCAGTACATATCAGTACATATGTTTTACTGTCGACACCAAAATCCAAAAGAGTGTTAATGTAAATATGAAACTATACACATTTTGATCAAACAGAATTGTACAACGTACAAGTCCGTCCTGACACACTCAAAGTGTCAGATAAACACAAAGGGGAATTCCACCCATTTTCATTATTTTTCTGAGTGTAAAATGGGACCAAATGGACCAGTTAGGGTCTGAAAGAAAAACCATTAAAATTTCAGGAAATGATTTCACTTTTGTCAGATATCACCCCCAATTTTTTTTTCTGTTAAAATGCTCTATTATAAGGTGTGGAAACCATATGTGGAGTTTCCCCCTCCCCCACGTTAGCAGAGGAGCTAATAAAAGTTCCCCAGGTGGTAGCGAATTCTCCTCCAATCAGGATCGAGCAGCAGGTTCACATAGTGTAGCTACTGTTGGCGGCCCCTAGTGCACCAGGCTGGTACTACACCATGAATTTCAAATCACTTCCCCTACCTTTAACATATTTCATTAAGATGATCAATGCGTTTCACCATTGCTGATGCTGCCCCGCCTCGCCGATACTAACAACTAACTATTAAAATTGTGGATGTTGTCAACGGTAGATGAGCTTTCTACTGCCCTGAGATGTCCTTTCTCTCCTTTCTGATGTTTCATCTGCCGATCCGACACAGTGTTTTATTTGCTTACAAGCGGTGGTCCGTCTGATAGTTTAGTTATTTGTTTGCCAAGATTAGACTACTCTCCCTCACAAATGCCCCTTCTGTTTTTGATGTTATTGTCAAGATTGTCACGACAAACTATTACTAACGCAATATCCATAATCAATGCAAAATACATTTTAGTTGAGTACATTACAGCAATATAACATAAATCCATACATATACAGTATATGCTTACTTGATACACAATTACTGTACAAAGGCATGCAGGATACTATACTTCACGGCTTAATCTCATTTGCATGGTTGGCCATAACAAGGTGCAAAACCAGAGCTGTTTTTAACACCACGACAAATTAATGCTCAGAATTGTTCGGCAATGTCGACACCTGAGGATGCTCTTCAATCCCCATCAGCTGTGATTACCTCTCTTGAGGTGGAAGGAAATGTCACATTTTACATAATGCTAATATTTTCTGCTAAAAAAAACGAGTTTCCATCTTGTTTCCCCGATAGTGAAATGTCAAGGGAAGCAATACTGTAGTGCTGCAGGGCCGGCTGGCAGCCCCTCTTCACCAGGGCTGTCCCAGCGAATCCCCCTATCAGTGCTTTTACATCATACATTTACTTTCACCACCTTCAGGAAGGAGATGTGGCGTTCCAACATACAATAAAATCAAACTGAAGAGGTCTATTGCCCATCAATCAGCTTTCATGCTTAACTCTATGAGAGCTATCCATTCTGGGAAAACAGGTGGAAGTACTGTGCTAAGCATTTTGAGTGATGTCACTAGGGATGTCACTAATTTAAAACAAGGCCAATAAAAAACAAAGTCCTATAGCGACATTTACATGCCATATACCGTCTGAAAGAGCACACTGGCTGCTTTCACAAGAAAAAAAAAAAGCATTCATACCACCTATTGTTCAGGACTTATTGCCATTTGAATGCAATAGAGACATGAGCAGTCTTGTAAAAATACATTGTATAGAGACATTGACAGACAAATATATATATGAACCAAATAAAGATATTGTACATGCTATACACCGATTGACAGCCCTTTTTGTCCATTTTTAGGGGGAAAAAAAATTACATTCCTCCCATCTTCCGTTCGTCTGTAATTGTCATTTGAATTCAACTTGCGTTGTGGGCCAACACCATATCATTTATGGAATAATATTTTTCAGGTCTATATAATATAATTATGTTGACAGTAATATATAAAAAACCATATACCATATGAAAGGGCACACCCTCTGCTCCAATAAGAAAAAAGAAAAAAAAAATATGCCATCTATAGTTCACCAATTATTGGGGATTTTATGTCAGAATCCCTGCAATAGTCAGAGAAATGCCTCAGATCTGTTGCGTGTGCGCACGTGTGTGTGCGCACGTGTGTGTGCGCACGTGTGTGTGTGTGTGCGCGTGTGTGTGCGTGTGTGTGCGCGCGCGTGTGTGTGTGTGTGTGTGTGGGAGGGGGGGGGCTGTTGTGCTTTCTTTGCAAAGACGTTTAGCGTAGCATAACTTGAAGACCACACACACGCACACGCACACACACACACACACACACACACACACACACACACACACACACACACACCCAACACACACGCGCGAACGACCCAGATTTTCCTAACGATGATTAGCGAGCTGCAGGTGCCTGCCTGACTGCTCTTCCATAACGCCCCTCTGCCTCCGACAGAGAGAGAGAGAGAGAGAGAGAGAAATAGAGAAAGAAAGAATGCAATCCCCATGCGAGTGCAGTCACACTGTGTCCAGATGACTAAAGTAAAATAGCCTCTTGCATTTGATGAAAAAAAAAAACAAGCGATCGCTTCACAATGCTGTTTTGCTAAGAGCAGAGAGAGAGAGAGAGCGCAGGGGACTGACGAGTGCTAAGGCTCTGCTCAGCCCAGCCCTCTCTCCTTGTGTTTACTTCCTCAAAGCAGGGAAAAAAATGGGTAGGGGGGCGGAGTATTGGTTGTGACGTCGTCAGGGCCTTAAAGCAACAGTATACTACAGCTCCATTAGGGATTTAATGCATACAGCTTGGGTTTTAATTGAAAAAAATATGATTGAATGATAAATGTCTGAACGACGTATATGTATGGACTTAGCCTCCAGGTGGCGCTGTTCTACAACGACGTATATATACCCACTCAGCAATTAAACAGTTAAAGGGGAATTCCACCCATTTTCAACATTCTAATATGTCATTAGTATACCCTAGAGGTGCTGTATGGGTGGACATGATAAAAAGTTCCCCCGTTCTGTGTTCCCAAGAAATGGAGGTCTGAAGAAAACCACTAACATGGTGAAACATCTTGATGACATCATCAAGATGTATTTTCACCATGTTAATGGATTTCTTTAGATGCTTTTTTTTTTTCTGAGAGCGTACAAATGGAACCTAACGGGTTCATTTGGTTGCATTTGTACACTCTCAGAAAAAATGTTGAAAATGGGTGGAATTCCCCTTTAAAAATAATCCTTATTGGCTGTTTCCTCCACCCTACCATAAGCTTAACATGGCAGGATGCCCGAAATCAATTAGCAACTGAGGCAGACATCAGTGGGTGATGAGTCCCGACCGATATTAAAGGTTGCAAACTTTCTCAACCTGCCCCAAAGAAGGTTGAGAGGTGAGGGCTGAACCACAGCTGAACCAAAATATCAACTGGAGCACTTTTCTTTTTAAATAAATCAACACACTATTGACATTGTGGAAAGACAAAATATGGAGACAAAATATACCAAAAACTGCACTTGTGCTTGGGTATTTTCTTTTTTTTTTTTTTTTTTTACTATAATTTTATCCCAGGATTTTGCAACCCATTTTTTCACCCAGTGCCGATTCCTAATGTTAACCTGGGCTCTATACACCCTCCACCAACCTGGGAAGGCAGCCTCATGCTTCCTTCAACGCATGAGGATTCCAAGCTGCCACGTTATTCCAACCAGTTCCTGTTCCCTCCATCAGGCGCCCCGGCTGGCCAGGGGGAGGCAGTTTAGAGCCCAGGATTACTGCATGTTTTTGTGAGGGTATCTACCCTAGGGGACACGGGGAGAACTTGCAAACACCACACAAAGGCCCTTTTGCCCAAACCCCGCCTTGGGTATGGGCACTGATGACGCGGAGGAGGAGACACGCCACCAGCACCCACAGCGGCGTCCCTAACAGGAATCGAGACCTTCTAGCTGTGCCACTGTGCCTCCGTGCTTGGTTACTTTCCACCACTGCACTCGCTTGTCCCTCAATTCTCCCGGCCATGAAGGAGCCATCTCCTCTTCCTCCTCCTCCAGGAGGTCTCTGCTGGGTTATAATTGGAGCTCAGACGGTTGTTAGCACAGGCCCGGGTGACACGCCAACAGCGCAACCAGCGTTGTGCTAATTGGGGCTAATTGGCCCAGCAGCGCCGGCCCATGATGCCTCGTCAAATAAATAGCAGCGACACATTTAAGTGGCGGCGTGACCTTTAAAAAAAAAGCTTCGGTCTCATTAACCTTTTTTCAAAGCTCACGTATGTGGAATTGGGGCAACGAGCGACACAATGACGCGGGCTGATCTGGCCACAATGGTTGTGATCATATCTGCACGCGCTGGGGCCGGAGGGTTGATATCCTTTGGGGGTACGATTGGTTTGCATACGGTACCGGGGTCAGATCGTTTCTCATTATTAGAGCATGTCTCATCAAAGGTCTAATGGGCTCTTGCACATGTATGTGCCACACATTCCCTATAGTTCCTTCAGAGGTGTTTATTACTGCTGATACTAATGACTGCTCGGTTCCATTCTGGTTAAACAGTGTGAGGGTGCATGTTGGCTCACTGTAAAGTGGGTCTCAAAGTGTGAAACTCTGAGAGTGAACAAACACAATGAAATGGAACCGTGAAGGGTCCCTTTGGTTCTGTTTGTATGCTCCCGGAGTTATGGAGGTCCTTCAAATGTAAAAATCTGAGGATCACTGCACA
This sequence comes from Benthosema pterotum, assembly GCA_039105355.1. Classification (NCBI taxonomy): domain Eukaryota; kingdom Metazoa; phylum Chordata; class Actinopteri; order Myctophiformes; family Myctophidae; genus Benthosema; species Benthosema pterotum. The sequence continues at coordinate 5,548,565 of CM076974.1, forward strand.
TTAAATGGAATAGAATAGACCCTTAATTGGTATAATCAGTAAATGAGTAAGAGCAGGACCGGTTTTAGAATTAACCTTAGAATATTAAACATGGGTTATTTTCACACAGACAATTATATTTTTTGTAATTTTCATAATATTGCCGATGTCTGAGGTGGGTGGGTCTTTTAGTACCATTCATGATGCTCAGTGACATCACATAATATGCTTCATGATGCTCAGTGACATCACTTAGACCACTTATAATGTGGTCTAAATGACCGGGCCACATCACAGGGAGGATATTTTTATCGTATCCCCTATCCCACTGTGGTGGTCTATAAACACACATGGTACAACAGAATAATTTGTTAACTGCATAATGCAATCCACCTGTGGCCCACCGCCCACAGATGAAGTGGTTGGCAGTTGATTGCACATGGTTGATTGAATTGTTGGCAATAGCATAGATGATAATAATCTACAGTAATATGACATGTGTAGTTCTTCATAGATCTGGCCTCTTAATTTTGATCTCAAAGTGCACCTGATTGAAGTTTTCAATTTGATTCTGGAGCCCAGATGGAGGAGAAAGGTCCATGTAAAAGAATCTCACATAGGGGCACCTAACTCCTAGAACCGGAATTGAGGAAGTTATGGGGATCCATTTGGATCCATTCGGGGAATATTAGCGATTCTGTAACTCAGCCCAGGGCCAGACGCGGCCCACGGGAAATGCTTTACAAAGAAAGCTTACCAGATAGCATATAATAATTTGGAAATGTACCAACAATCACAAGGTTTTCTTTCAAACTTGAAGGCAACAACACAGCGATAAACCCACATCACTAAAGATATTACCAGCAAATATATTTTTTCGTCCAGAGACTTGATACACTTGAATTCCCACAATGAATTCCCAAATCTATTCTCTCTAACTAACTCTATTACTAGGACAATACACTATATTGTAGTGTAACCTTGGAAAAGAAAAAAGTCAACATGTCAGCAAAATGTACAGTGTATTTCACTATTAGTTTCTGTCATTTCTATTAACAGTGCACAATGAAGCCTTTGTGGACTTAGTGTCGATGTGTTTTGTTAAATCAATTTGAATGATCCAAAACTTTAGCAGTTTTGTAGGTTTGTAGCTACAGTAGTTAAGCCACTTGAGAGAAAACTCTGCTTCAAACAATTACAGTCACATCACCTCCAGCTTAGTGCTGGGCAAACCGCCGCATAAACATGCTTTATTGCCAATATGCACGCCATTAGCCGGGGCGAGAAAGAAAAGACGGGAAATTGAGGGGCCAGATGTTACGAAGCAAAAACAAAGATGTCGGTGCGTTGCTGCTGCCTGCCTTTCTGCCACCAAATAGAATCAGCCTCCTCTGTGTCATATTGTTTTTCATAATATTTGATTTCTTGCAGTGCCTTTCAGCAAAATCTCCAATCTGCCGTTTTAGCAAATTGGATAATGTTGAGGAAAATTAAACTGGATGTTGCCACTATAGCGAGGTATTCCAAGCATGAGTTAAATGGAATATTGCAACATACACGTGCACACACGCACATGTGCACACGTGCACGCACATGTGCACACGTGCACGCACACACACACACACACACACACACACACACACACACACACACACACACACACACACACACACACACACACACACACACACACACACACACACACACACACACGCGCTATGTAAGCAGATCAGTACTAAAACCTCTCGCTCTCCTCCTATCCCACTTAATGGCTCAGTTTACTTAGCCATGATCAGAAGCCAACTGTGTGCACAATAAAGCCTTTATACTTCTCCCCAACCATTATATAATTAAATCTGGAGTTGCTTGCACTCCGGGATGAAAATTTATGGCGGTATTGCGGGAAGGGAGGTGGTGTCGTCGGTATAGAGTGGGGGTGTGCAGCAGCCGGGGTGTGTGGCGGACGGACGCCGCGCGCAGAATAGAGCAGTGGGGTTGCTTTCAATCCTTTTCATGTCAAGGCCCGTTATTGGTTTGGGGTTTAAGCCACAGACCACCATTTTGATGACATATAGCCTCTTAGACCCCAAACTTTGACTATTTTGTTTGTCCACAGTCCCATGCCTCTATTGATGTGGAGTTAAGGCAACCATTGATTAAAATGGTAATTATTTTACATGTAGACTTCTTGTAAACAAAGTAATTTGAATGATGCTTAACAATAACGCAACTCACAGTGTAAAAGGAAAAGAAATGGACCTGTAAGAGTTACAGATCAGATAATATGAGTTGGTTACAATTAAATCTCCGTCATTTAGCTGGGGACCACCTGGAAACCCCCATCAAGGTCCCACGGTGGTCCCCGGAAGACTTCTTGTAAACCACTGGAGGAAAGGTTTTGCAAGCAATCTGTCCCTATTTGTGGTGTATGAATAGGGTTGCCACATGTGTCTGACAAAAATCCTGGACATTTTCAATCGGCGGCCTATTATCGGCGGCGATTATCGGCCTTTTGGTCGGAAGCAACGCACCTCTTTAAACATCTAACCCAGAAATATATCACACTTTTACACTGAAATGTTACTGCTCTCATTATTTTATTACTCTTTTACATATCAGATTAATAATTAGGCTACTTAACCATTCATTTCCAACTCTTTCTGGAGCAGTCCAGTTTTCATTTTTATTTTGTAAATATAGCGACAAATGTGCCAAGTTGGCAACACTGGTACGTACAGGCACGCTACAATTTAATAGGACTATCATACTGATCTGAGACTGTGAGTGACGCAAGTCAGGTTAGTTGCGGTCTCTAGTCTCTAGAAAAAAAAATACTTTTGACCATGTATAAAAATCCGGGACATTCAAGTGTCCAGGATTTATTTTATTTTTTCCTGGACAGACCATGAAAATCCGGGACAATCAGGAAAATCCGGGACCTGTGGCAACACTATGTATGAATGAAACTTAATTAGTCACTTGGGGAGTTGTCATACCAAACAGTAAAAAAAGTCAAAGTTGGGCAGGTAAATTACCACTTAAAATACTTAATGAAATAGACCTTAGCTGCACGTGAAACTGTGCTTGATCTGATCTGGTTTCCTAGTTCACCATTGGCCTGATCTTGGGCCATTCATTTTCCCTAAATGTATTTGCCATATTTTGAAATACAGTATTCTTGGAAAAACATCTTAAAATGATTTGTGACTAGGCGATCTTCATTGATTGAATGTTTTTTTTTTTTTTTTTTTTTTTTTTTTTCACAGTAAGTCAGAAAAAAGCAGTTTATGGGTAAAGGGTAAGTCTAGGGTGGCTCAGGGTAGAAAACAGAGATAAGCAATTATAACATTGTAAATGAAGCCTTGCCCTCTGTACCTAGATACCTGGGAAACTACCATAACTGCGTTATGGTTGCGACTCCCGCAACCATAATGCGTGAGTAAACAACAACAGTGATCTGTTACCACACACTTTAAAACAAACATGGGCAAATTCTTATCCTACAGCACTGCAGTGTGGAAAGTTTAAACCGCTGGCATCCATTAAAACATGCCTGAAAACCCATCTTTCTCACTACTCGCCATAATCCATTTTACGCCCAAACCTGCACATATTTTTGTCATTTTTGGGCATGCCTGGCTCAATTATCGAGAACTCATACTATGGCAGGCTTTCCGCAAGGACACAGTCAATTAAAAAAAGAAACACAATCATTTCAAATATTGGCAGAGACTAGTAGCTAAGGAATAATGGAGTAATGTCATTTACTACGTATTTGGCATTGATTCATACATCAGAGGAAGCTCCGCTGAGATCGGTTGTGCATTATGGAATCCACAGTCTCTTTTGGCGTCCATTTAAAACTGTCAGCCACACGCTAGAGTGTTTTCTGTGTGCCCACAACTATCAGCGGGGACACGCTGCGATGCTTTTGTTTGTCATTAACTGGGTCAATTATTATCCTTATCAACTTCAAAAGCTGATATGTCGGGCACATTAGTGTGTCGCTATCAGCTACTTTTATCTGCATAAAATTTGTGACTGGTGAGCCCCCAGGGGTTTAGAGTTTATCCTCTTGTGTCGCGGATCTGCTAATATTCAGAATGAGTTCTGTTCTGTTATGGCTAGAAAGAGGGAGGCTGTGGTTCATGTGGTTAAGTGTCAACGCAATTTTGGAAGAAGTACCGCACTGCGAAATTAATGGAAGCTAATGCTCCCTATCAGCCTTGGAATGGGCCCATGTGGAGAAGGCTCGCTAATCCCAGAATTGTACACCATTTATCTTCAATCGACCACGCTTTCAGAAGGGGGGAAAAAAAACTCAACAGGCAATTTGTGGCTTCCCTGCTGGCTCTCCTAGAAAGCTGTGTTATAACTGCAAAAAAAAAAACAGATTGCAGGGGCTGTTAGTGGTGATGGTGGTGGTTACGGGGAGGTTGTGGGCTTGTGGAAGAGTTTTCTGAACACAGACAGTGTCACTGTCACTGGCCACACTGACACATGGCAGCCTGGTACTTTCAGCAAAGCATCAAATTGTTGCCTGTTGTGGTGTATTTGGGAAAATGTTGGCTTGGGATTTTGGAAAAGGTCATTAGTCAATGACAAAAGCCCCCACACACACCCACACACACCACAAAGATACTTCAAATCCTTGTTATTTTGTCTAGCCGGAGTACTCCCCAAAGTCCCTACAACGGCCTATTTAGGGGAAAAAAGTTAATTTAATAATGCACTCAACGCTTTGAAAGGAGGGGGGGGGGGGAGAAAAGAAAGTTGGGATATTGTAAATGAGGCAATAATGATGTTTTGAATAAACATGCTTAGTCCTTCATTTTAAAGGTCACAGCAAGGCTGTTTTAATATTGTCCTTGAAATGAAACATGGTCTGAAGCCCAATGCCTTCCAGATGGCACTGTACCCCACTCTGCCCTGTCTGTCTGTCTGTTTGCACTACCTGCCTGCCTGTCTGTCTGCACTACCTGTCTGTCTGCTGCACTGCCTGCATGTCTGCACTGCCTGCCTTTTTTCTTGCTTGTCTGCCAGCCTGCCTAACAGAACTACATTGATGCACAAATGCCTGTCCGCCTGCGTGGCACAGAGCAGTGCAGTGGCCTCACAGCTAGCAGGTCCTGGGTTTGATTCCCATCTAAGACGCTGTGGGCGCTGGCTCCCTGTCTGCACCCGAACTAGTCTTCCACATGCCACATCCAGCCAGGGAAACTCTCCCGTTAGGTGAAAAGAAGGCAGTCCGACTCCTCATGGATTGAGGGAAGCATGAGCCCCCCCCCCCCCCCCCCCCCCCCCCCCCCCCCTCCAAGGTTGGCGTGTGTTGAGCCCAGGAACACATTATAATGGAATACGTACAGTATTGCAATTCCGTATATACACGACTAGAAGACCCCCAATTCTGGATACACAATATACATGTACGGTCGTGTCAACATGACACGACCATACTGTTTCAACCATGACAGAGGCGCTGCTTTTGCTAGTACTATTTGCTAGTGCTATTTAACTGTGGATGGATCAGGCCGGGTGAGTTAGAGATCAACAGTATTCGGTATCGGGTTACTACTCGGATTCAGACACAACAACTCAGGGTCCTGGCGGGCTGCTCCATCTGTGGTGTCCTCTGTGACTCAAGTTCGTTAGAGGCGGCGACCCTCTCCATCATCATCTACGGGGAGGCCTTCCACGACTACCTAAACCAAGACGATGAGGACTGGGACCTGCATCCACCAGCTCCTCTGTTCCATGTACTGCACATATGGACATACGACCTGCCTGCCTCGGGCCCTTAGGGACGGGAGGGAGGCCCCCTGAGGTCTGAGTACACAGTATGCACAGAGGATGTACGCGCACACACGCACACACGCACACACACACACCACACACACACACACACACACACACAGAAGAGAAAGACAGTCTAATTCACACATAGACAAAAATAGACATGTTCACACGTACAGTAGGTACCGTACATACCTGTACTAGTATACAATGTTATTGTGTTTACACTATATGGTGTCTATAGTAATTACCAGTGGAATGTGCATTTCAGCAGAACATCTCATTTACGCTGTCAGTGTGTGTGCATGTGTGTGCGCGCGCACGCACGCACGCACGCACGCACGCACGCACACACACACACACACACACACACACACACACACACACACACACACACACACACACACACACACACACACACACACACACACACACACACACACACACACACACACACACACACACACACACACACACACACACACACACACACACACGACTCAGTGAGGGCAGTAAGAATATATTGGAAGCATGAAAATTATCATCTCAGTCAGCAGATATAGTGTGAACAGCAGATCACAAGCAGTCGTATAGGAACCAACGCGCCCAAACCAATAACAAAAAAACAAAGGTTCCAATCTGGACCAATAGGTCTTCTTTCCCTCTGGGCAGTGTTTTTTAACTCATCTGCACATCACAACTTTTTTTTTTCCCCCGCCTCATCCGTTCCATTTCCCGGGCCAAGGCAGTGCCATGGCACTGCAGCAGTAATACTGCTGAGTGTCGACTTTTCCTCTCCCCCCCCAAAAAATGCCCAGCTGTTTTCCAAATGGACCATAATAACACGGCACGCTCCATATATCACAGCGACCGAGATGAGACCTGTTTAATGTGTCCTGGCTCAGGCAAATATTGACAGTCTGTGCCCCCCCCCCCCCCCCCCCTACCCTCGAACCTCCGCCCTTCTTTCCCATCGACCCAGTGCGCCGGCGTTATTATCGCAATTCATCTCCAATCTGAGTCGGCCCGGGCCTTGGCTATATATTTCCTTCCTTGGCTCCCACGTCACCTGAATGTCCTCTGGAACAAACAGCTCAGGTGGTGGAGGGATGGGGTGGGGGGGGGCTGTTTAACAGCCCAGAGCTGCCTGCAGCTGCATGCAGCAACTCTGGCTGGCAGGGCAGGCTGGACAGCATGTGCAGCACCCACCCCTCCCCATGTGTGATGTCCTGGAGGGTCCAGACTGGCATCCTGCCCTAATAGTCCAGGATAAATAGCGTTTCAAGTGGAATAAATTGTAACATGGGATTTTTCTTCACAGATCATTTCTTTGAGGTCTCCAGAACAACATATTAAAAGTCCCAAAAAATCCCAGTTGCGCAAATATGTTTAATTTCATAAAGTAATAGAATATATAGGCTCCAATGGAGTGATAGCCCCGCCCCCTCCTATACAAACCCATTATAACTTAAAACTCCATTTTAACCATGATGGATTATTCAAAAACAACCCATCTTTTTCTGGTGACTGATATTGTCCTCCTAATACGTGAGAGGACCGTGGAATTTCATTCACAGGTTTCAGTTATTTTTAAAATATTGTTTTGGAAAATGTAGCTGCCTCCATATCTGGCCATGCCCACCCAAATGAATATTAAATAAATAAATAAATGAAACCTGTAAATGAAATTCCACTGCCCTCACCTTTTTCTGGTGACTGATATAGTCCTCCTAATATTTTTGTTGTTGTTTCCTTTTTTGTTTTCTTATAAATTTGTGCATTACAAAGGAACATGCGCACAGAAGTGTTGTGTGGAAGTATAGTGAAGATATGCAATGTAGCCTACATGTTTACAAATCATGACGCCTTGCAATATGACTGTGCTTGTAGATCAGCCATTTTCTTTTGTCTTCTAATAGTTGGGTAGTCAAGGTGTACAGGAGGGTAATTTTGGTATTATAGTCTTTTTATTGGCCTAATATACAGTACATGTATTGGGCAATGTTTTATAGGGATTTCTTGTGATCCTACCATTAAAATTCGATGGCAGCAGAAACCTGTTGGGGAAATAATTCAGTCTCAGAAATTTAGTTGCGGAAGCCCTCCAAAGAACAGAGAAACACGGGTGTGTGTGAGTCCTACACTGCTGCATTTTCTTTGTATTGTACACGGAAAGGATTTTTTTTAGTGAGGATTGAACCATATAAAAGGCAAAAAGGTTGAAATGTCAGTCCTTAGTTTATTTCCTTTTATTATTTGTGGTTGCAAGCATCTTTCCAAGTTTCCTTTCTTCACTATCAATGTTCAGTTGTTGCCGATGAGACAAATATCAGCAAAATAATGATGATCATTGATGAGAATCCCTACCCACTGTACCAGCTCCATGGTACACAAATACACATAGCTGAACTTTTAACTTTTTTTTGTTTTGTTCTTTCTTTTATTTTTCTTTTGATAAAATGTTTCTTTTGATAAAAGGGGTATTTTCCTTTATTCAGTATCACTGAATAGTTGTATATGACTTTTGTGTCATGCTCATTCAACTGATGTGTAGTCTCATTAGGTTAATAAACAGGTCGAGTTATGTGTTATTACTTATTAGCACTGCCAGCACTCCTTACTTCCCTCAGCCAGGGAGCTATAGGCCATAGTACTGCTAATTAGCCTCCTATCTCTGATTATATATAGAGGCTGCTACTTTGTTAAAAGTTAAATGAAATAAATAATTATGTTAAATAGTTAAAATAGTTATGTTATGTAAAAAAGAATAATAATATTGACATTTCACATGATAAACATGTAAGGAAAGTTTGGGGTCACAAGAAACCAAAATGCCCAATACTTACAGTCAATAAGATCCATTAATATATATCAACAGTATTTTAAGCCAGTAAATGACCAAATTTCCCATTTGAAACAAATGAAGCCTGTCAGCTCACCCGACTATGACAGTTTTCTCCTACAATAGGATGTGTCAAGTCCAAAATCAGCTAGAAAGTATTAATAACAAGAGCTTGTTACTAAATACTAATAAACCTATTAGAAATGAACAGATCTGGACATATACTCAGTTTGGTACATGACAATAGCCATATTATACACAGATAATCACGTACACAGCACAGAAAAACACATGCACAAACACACCACAGGCCACTGCTTTGTATCACACAGTAGAAATAAATAATACAACATAATAAATATGTCATCTAGGCATGCCATGAGTTCCAGGTTTTCCTGTGCTGGAATGAGGGGAGGACCACAGACGGAGACAGAGCGTTAACGCTTGGACGGTTCCCGATAGCTTTCAGCTGCATCGTGGGGGTTAAACGGCAGGTTTCTTGGCTCGGCGTGATCGTAATTTCTCATCTGAAGGCCATCCCTCAGCGAGGATCTGGACTCTTATTACAGTGCACCCCGTGGGCTCACGACAGGCAGATGTACGTCTCCGCAATCTCGGGCCAAAAGATTCTTGGCAGAGGAGAGGAGCACCCATGTGGTATAAGATACTACCCCATCAGAAATAGTTGAGCTTTTTTTTTTTTTACTTGGGTGATTAAACTTTAGTATGTGATGGCGTGATGGTTTGCTGCAAAACATTTGTAGGTGAAGAGTTTTGGCTTTGTTAATTAGTAAACTCATGAAGTAAAATATGACTAAATTTATGACTGCATATATTGACAACTGCATCAAAGAAAAAAATAGACTAAAATGTCAGGAAGGAACACAACGCGTTGTGAGTGAGCTTGTAGTTCTGCTATTTCCAGCACACGTGAAATCATCCAAAATACACTGTGGTTGACTACAATGACTCGACTCGACTTCAACTGACTGTAGAGTTACTCGACTACAATCTCATAAAGTACTAGACCAAAACTAGGCTAACAGTTAACACATTTTGGATGAAGTGTGACCAAGTGTTATGACTAAACTAAAATCAACACTACTTTTGGGTGATTAAAGTAAGAGTAAATAGTATTTACAGGTGAAACCAACGCCATTGCGAGTGCAAAGGCCTGCCAGCCCTGAAGACAGAGGAGGAAGAATGCAATTCAGCTCGAGAACTCGTTTACACCCACACCCCTCCAACCCCCCTCCCGGCCTGGGACAATTCAGTCGGAACAAGTCACACGTCAAGTCTGTCAAAGAGGCGGGACAGGTATAATTTGGATGTCATCAAGATGTGCTACGAGGGGAGCAGCTCCATCCATCCATCAATCAATCAATCACAGGGCTGACTGACTGACTTTGAGGAGTCCAAATTATGCCTGAGCCGTGGCTCCCAGATAAGCTTAGAGCAAATAACGTCCTGCGCGGGGAGCTCCAGTAGCGCCTTTATTATCTTTATTCTACCCATCTTTTATACTTTTCTCAGGAGAGACGCTCCGGTTTGCTTGGTCATTTTCAGCCCCAGACAAAATAAACTCCTGCCAAAATGGTTTTCCCGATACCTGTACTGAGAAGAGCACACTAACTAACCGAACTATCATTGGATATTGTAAAAACAATAACGTAATTCCCCTTTAACTACCTGTCTGGACAGGCTTCAGACAGAGTTGAGGTGTTGATGTCATGATTGGGCTAACCTTGCAGTTACTTAAGTCTCAAGGGTAGCACTTAAAATACAGGGATTAACCGGCAAGTTGAGCCTTTCTTGTATTCTTCCGTGCACAAGTTTCTTTCGTGTTAAGTTTTGTTTCGACTCCTCTCCCTTTGTAGTGCCCTGCAAAATCCCCTATTAGCGAGTCTGGTGTTCCCAAAAGACGCCCTCCCATCTTTCTTCACATGCACTGTGTAGAGAACATAGACCCCACTTTGGCTGGGTGAAGTGCATGGCTCACAGAAAAGGACTTTCAAACGGGACGAAAAAGGCTTATAGGGCCACTGATCGGCAAGCCAAAAGACATGAACTGGTGGTGCTGCGAACCAAAAAAAAGGCTGGAATAAAGGCTGCCGATTAACAAAGTGTTTAAGATCCGATTCTGGAAAGCAGAAAAGAAAACAAAAGGTTTGTGGACACTTCTTCCATGACACGGTGAAGTCAGGAGGATAAATAAATTAAGAGGCCACATCTCCGCACAGAAAGTAACAAATTGTATTGCTTTCCCCCCCTTGCTGGTAAAAAAGGCTTTCTGTTGTGCCTGAGAGAATGGACTGCGGCTAAGATAATGTAATGATTGGTCTCATCCAGTCAATCACAGAGCACAACTGTTTTCACTGAAGGCTTGCTCAACGCAGAGCAGCTGTGCAAATACATTAGAGAGATCTAGCCAACGTGCAGTGAAAACAGAAACTCTCTCTCTCTCTTTAACAAATATATGAATTATTGGATAAATAAATGAAGAGATAGGTATAAACTAAACAAATCATTGGAATGCGCCCGAAACAAAACAAGGACCGGTGCGTTGGCGGGTGAAAGGGGAGAAGGCAGGAGGTTAAAAAAAAGAGGCGCGTGCTCCCCTGCTGAGGTATGAGATGCAGGTCCAAAGATCTGTCTGTTGTTTTTACTAGCAGTATCCCCAGACCAGCACAGGCCCCGATATTCCTCAGATATACTGGTATAGACCTCCAACATCTCAGTCACTGCCATCCCGGTCCACCACTGCAGGATAATTCACACAACCAAGTAAATGATGCTATTACATGAATTATAATCGGATTAAAAATGTCACAACATCAGCTCATCGGTATAAACTGTTGGCTGGACACTGGCCTAATAAATGGAACCCAGAGACCGGCAGGTGGATAGGTACTGGTGCCAATGTTACTGCAGAGAAGACATTTATTCAGAGTACTTCTGCCAAAGGCTTTCATACTTGGACGGGTATTTAATTGGTTTAAAAACAAGGTAGAGGCACGGTGGCACAGTGGTAGTGCTGTCTCCTCGTCCACGTCATCAATGCCCATACCTGAGGCCAGGTTGGCGAAAGGGCATTACTTTGTGGAGGGTCAGGTGTGTATGTCCACGTCTAATCATAATCCAGAAATCGCCACAGCAATACGGCTTAATTTGACTTATTTATGATAATAAACATCATCGCCGCGATCACCCCCAACCGGCTTATAATAGTGAAGCCAAGAGTTGCATCGAAAGAGTAATAAAATAACAGAGACCTGACTGGAGCGACAGCCCCGCCCCCTTGCCGTTCATTTCAATGCAAGTTGCTCATTGGCACTTTGAAGCACCCGGAAGACCGCCGGAAGTGCGCCTATTTCCGCATTTGACCACCAAAATTTGGTGGTCAAATGCGGAAGTATTTCTCCATGAACGCGCCCGACGCAAGGGATTATGGGAACCATGAACGAGCGCCGTCGCGCACGAGCAAAGGAAAAAAAACATCAAAAAGCATCAAAAACAAGCTTGTGGGTTTGCATTGAGCTTATTATCTGTCATATAATACATATGTTATGTTTTGAGAGGTAGTATATGACGTGAGGACCGCTGGTTTATTCAGAAAACAACTTAAATACAAACTGCCCTGTACGCGTGCACAAAGCAAACCAGCGTGCGTGCTCTCCGGCGGTCGTGCATGAATTCCACCCGCCTGCAGTACCAGACTTGACCACCAGGGCCCCCCATGCTTCAAGCCTAGAGCCACTGACTGACTTTGTGGTTGCATCTAACACTGTGACCCGGTGACACTACCGGAAGTAGAAGCTCTTCTTCTACTTTTTCTTTGCAACTTCCGGTGATTGGCCACTTACTGACACCTAGTGGTTATAGTTATATAGACCATACTCCGCTATTTGAATGGGGATAACTTAATAAAAAAATATGAAAATCACTGGCAAGCAATGACTATTACATCCGTTGCGTCAGCAGCCTATAACGGGTTAAAGTGATCACAGATTGTGGCACTGGGGGGCGTAGTTCTTAGCAGGCATAGAAATAATTAACTGCCACGCCTGTCACATTCACAGAGGCTCAATGTGCGCTCAACAGAAAATCGTCGCAGTTATCTATCGCAATACCGTGGGCATTAATCTATCTTTCTGCACCGCCGCTGGCAAGTACACCTCCCATTGATTGTCCTCTCTCTCTGTGATGAAGCTTCAGGGGCCGATCGGAAGGCGATGGGAATCTGATTTGTGGCTGTTTACGCTGTTTATACCCTCTGTGGGGCGTAGGACAGATCCACTAGTCAAAGTGAGACCAACCAGACTGGAACGTACAGACAGAAAGCACGCCAGACGCCCGCAGGGACAGGAGAGAGACTGATCTGCTGCGTGTTCGGCAAAGTCCTCAGATTCACGTAGAGTAGGGCTGAGAAACTTCGACAGTGGAGAGGGCCACTGTATTTCAACACTCACTCAACATTGAGTATACAGTAGTTGCCACAAAAATAGCCTACAAGTTAACAGTTTTACTCTGAAGAACGACTTAGACAGGCTTTTGCATGTAGAACAGCTTTACTACCAAGGACTATTACGATCATCCCTGTTTTTAATCTGTCTTATTTTGATTGACAGAAGCCATCCAACTTCAGGACCCATTAGCAATTAGTGTCTTGCTCAGGGACACATCGACACTAACTCTGGAGGAACCCGGGTTCAAACCGGCAACCCTTAGTTTTTATGTTAGTAGACTTGGATATCAGTTACCTATAGGATGTCAAATGTATCACCATGTTTTAGTGCTTAAATTATACATTGTAAAGTATATTCTGCTTAAATTGTAAATTGCTATATGTACTGTATTGCATGCATATGTTTTTACTTAATGTAAGTTCTCTTACAAAAGAGTCTGCTAACTGCCTAAATTGTAAATTGTAGTTGTAGTGCATTGCAATGTAGGCCGTGTTGGTTGTTCAACAAGATGCAATACGATTATATTTGGGGAGATTTTCATGAATCAAAGGCAAATACTTTGGCATATGCTCCAAAGGTAAGCAACCATATCTCAGGCAGGGAAACATAGTTTAAGAGTGCTAATTAGAGAGTGAAACTGAAAAAAGCTCATGTGCATGGTGAAAATGCTTGTAGACCAGCTATTTTTTACTACATTTCAATTGAAATCCTGAATTGAAATGTGTAAGCTGTGCTGTACTTTTCATCCTTTGTACTGACAGCTGTTGTGCTGAGTAATGCCTGCCTGAACGTTGCACCGAAACACAAGATCAATACAATATAAAGTACTCTAAAGTTACAACTTTAATTCCTCTCCTAGATAGTTCCAGTGATCCTGGAACTGCACCAACACATGCAGAGTAAATAGGACAATTGAATGAAGTGATAACAACTTTCATCACAAAAAAGTCAGAGGACTAGTAGATGGATCCTTCTCTTGTTTTTCCCCTTGTGTTCAGTGTGTTTTACAGTGCTATAGTACCAGCTGGTATGGAAGCTTGTCTGTAGCCTTAAAGGCACATCTCTTGCAACAACTGAACATCTGTTCAAAGATTGTTGGACAGCCACTTCAGAGGCTCTGTAGTATACATATACCCATCGTTGCAGGAATATACAGTATATCCTCTAATACTAGACATGTTTTGCATGGGAAGTATAGGCTCCTACGTTCAGGAAGATAATGTGGTGTTCCAGCATACAATGAGGACAGACTGAAGCTTTTGTCCATTTTGTCATAGTAAATGAGTCCCGGCAAACCTAGTGGCCATTTTGCAGTCGCGGCAGGTATCCTAACGGTCGCTGCAGGTATCCTGTCGGTCGCTGCATGTGTCCTATCGGGCGCGGCAGGTATCCTATCAGTCGCTGCAGATATCCTAGCGGGCGCGGCAGGTATCCTAGGCTACCGGGCGTGGCAGGTATCCTATCAGTCGCTGCAGGTATCCTAGGCTACCGAGCGTGGCAGGTATCCTATCGGGCGCGGCAGGTATCCTAGGCTACCGGGCGTGGCAGGTATCCTATCGGGCGCGGCAGGTAACCTAGGCTACCGGGCGTGGCAGGTATCCTATCATTCGCTGCAGATATCCTATCGGTCATGGCAGGTATACTATTAGGCGCGGCAGGTATACTATCAGGCGCGGCAGGTATCCTATTGGACGCGGCAGGTATCCTATTGGTCGCTGCAGGTATTCTATCGGTCGGAGGTTAAGGTTAGGTTGTCCAATCGTCCATCAGTCACGGCCGACCATTTGCAGTCGTGACTGTCACCATCACAGTTGCAAATTGTGTCTCTCATTTTCTTTTAAATTAAGCTGTACCCCAGTTACTATATATTCTCTCATCGACACACACACACACACACACACACACACACACACACACACACACACACACACACACACACACACACACACACACACACACACACACACACACACACACACACACACACACACACACACACACACACACACACACACACACACCTTTATTGAGTTCGCTTGGTTTCCAATGAACGACTCTACTCGGGGACAAAATACTGTGACATAAATCAATGTCATGAGCCTTCAAAGAATTCAGCAAAGGTCATAATTTTACCCCCGAAGTGGTTTACTACTAAACGATGACATGGCAAAACCAAGCCATTATATAAGGAGGGGTGCGCACTAAGTGACTTTCATTTCATCGTGAGCAATAATAGTCGGCATTCATTGGACTATAAACATCAATTGCTATCATCTTGTTTCATAATTCTCATGCTGACTTTGAAAAAGAAGTAAAAGAAAAAGGGTATTTTCAGAATAGTATCTTAATTGAAAGACAGTCTGGTCCTTTTATCCTTGTGCCTTTTTTCCCCTTTTTTTTTCTTTTTTCAAATAGTTTCAAACAGCTTCCTCCTAGAAATTATTGTAATGGACAAAAGAAATATAAAATGCATATCCTCCATACAGAACAGCGAAATTAGAGACCCAAACGAGTGAAAGTAGCAGAAGAAAACGGCGCCATCGGCTTATAGAGTTCATCTGGACAACCCAAGCCTTGACGTCACGTTGCTATCCGTCATCGTGACAATTACGGCACCTACAAAAAAGTGACCCGGAACAAACAGGCTGCCAGTGTTACGGTGTAACAGTGCAGTATGGTACTCACCACAGTCCTCAAGTTGTACTCCTTCACTAGCTTGAGGGAATTCTGGTAGCAGGAAGTGAGATCGTTGCTCTCGGTGGGTCTCCCTCTGGCCACCGGCCCCACAGTATGGATCACATCTGTTGAAAAAAAAGGTACGAGAGACAACAAAGAAAATACATTTATGATTTTGGACTTCATCGCGGGCAAAATTCATCTGCTTAACCCATTGTGTCCTATCTAGTTTCTGAATAACATAATATTCAAAGATTTCACCATGTTTTCCATGTTTTTTCAAAAATAGCAGAGATACAAGCTCATAGCGCGCCACTCGGTGGCGCGCTATGAGCTTGTAGATCTGCTATTTTTCAATAGTTAAAACATAATGCTTAGAACACCAAAACGCGTTCAGTACACTAAGGGTTTTAATGCGAGAGCAAACAAAACAACGTAACTCCTACAGCAGCCGCATTTACTTCCTCTTTCACGTCTGTGCGGAAACACACTGGAAGGTCTTGAATGTATGTACTGTATATCATGGCTCTGTGCAGTACCTCATATAGCGTCAGGAATGTTGAAGGTAATATAGACAAGATTATAGCCTAAATTCATTCATTCAACTGCATGCTTATATTAATATATTGTGGCTTTTTCATCCATCAGCCTCGCACACGCACGCACGCACGCACGCACGCACGCACACACACACACACACACACACACACACACACACACACACACACACACACACACACACACACACACACACACACACACACACACACACACACACACACACACACACACACACACACACACACACACACACACACACACACACACACACACACGCACAGACAGACAGACAGACAGACAGAGCCACGCCCGCCACACCATAACAGTCAACATAAATATTTGAAAAACAAATTCCATAGTGGCCGATAGAGTTGAAGCAAATTTTAATACAGGTATGTTAAAATTTGTCTAAACTACTTTTAATGTTTATTTTGCTAATTCACAACTACTACTATTGGATATTGGATATTCCAAACTATAAACTTTCACAACAGCATACAGCATTAGTACAAATATAATTTATGAAAAGGCTACTACGCTATGCATGACTTAATTTTAATATAGTGTAGAATACATTTGTAATAATTAAACTCTTGTTCTTGTTGTACAGCGTGTACAACAACAAACAAGCATTGCACCTGCCACATTACAGCACAAACAGGCTTCTAGATGCTATATCATCATCCAAAAACAAATAAGACGAGTGGCGTTTTCGATGTGACACAACGGGGAAGGCACAAGCAAACCCCACTGACTAAAATGAACGCATTCATTCACGTTAATGAAATGGCAGCACAGACAGAAAATCAATTACTAAGACTCTTTCGTGGCATCTCTTCAAACATTCATACTGGACTCCTCTCCTTTTCCCTGAACATGGCAGTGTGTTTTCCTGTCACTAGCTGCTCTCCCTCTCTCTCCCTCTCCCTCTCCCTATCCCTCTCTCTCTCTCTCTCTCTCTCTCTCTCTCTCTCTCTCTCTCTCTCTCAAGGAATGCACCACGACTGTAATTGAATCATGGAAGCCATGAAAAGTCTAAGTGGTTATTTGACGGAGACATAATCTTTTACATTCGATCGTCCACCCACCGCCCCCGCAAGTGAGGCTACATATGCACTAAAGGTCAAGTACATAAAGTTTAAAAAGGGGGGGGGGGGGTGTACACATCTCGGCAACATCTTGAGTTGAATTAATTCAACTATTTGCATGTAATTAATGTAGAGTAGAGAGAAAGAGAAAACAAAGTGACTACCATAACTACCACATTGAGATCCGAACTAAATACTGCAAAATGGTTCACTGTACACCACAAATTCACATAATTAACTGGGAATGATCTTGTGATTATTAAGTTGTTAAGGTGTCACAGATCCCTTTCCTTTCTTCTTTGCATCCTCAAAATATGCCAGTCGCCCTCCAGTCTCTTTACATCCTCACATCACATTATTAATGTTGTTCCCATTGCGCACAGGAAGTTTTTGTTTCCTCAGCAGAAAATTGTTTGTGTTTCCTCCAGATTGCAGAATCGGTCATTTAAATAACACTGTGCTACAGTGCAAGTGTATACCTAACTCTTAAAGGGAGTGGGAGAAGGCATTCTTATCAGGATTTCTGATCATTTAAGTCAGGGGTTTTCAACAGGTGGTCTGGGGAACACCAGTGGCCCCTGAGGGGATTCCAGGTAGTCCCCAGGCTAAATGATGAAAAGTTGGTTAACCAGATCTGACTCTTTGAGAGCATATTTACACTCTCAAGAATTAAAATATTCATTATCTGATTTAGCCCAAGTCTATACAACTAAAGAATGTAGAAGATTAATTGTCATTTTGATCTGTATGTTTGCCTATTTTGTTTCCCAAATCCACACTGGTATTGTGGACAAAAGCAAAATAAATCTTTAGTATTGGGGTCTGTGGGGCTAAAATGTCATCAAATGGTGGTCCATGGCTCAAATTCCGAATAAATAGAGGGCCCTGGTATGAAAAAGGTTGAAGGCAGTGACGTCTCTGGGGGAAAAGCCCTGTTTGAGTCTCAGGAACAGGCGATGACTCCACAAGCTTCGGACTGACAATTCCCAGCACCTTTACCTCACTCTGTAGTCTTGTCTGCTACAGTGCATGCAGCTCCATACCACACTGGAATGCAGTAATGTCTAGTTTCTACTCAGGGTCTAGAACAGGGCTGGGCAATTATTTTTCCCAAGGGGCCAAATGAGATACATAAAATATTTTGGAGGGCCAAGACTAAAGGCTGAACTAAAGTATGCGTAATATTAATTTAATTTCAAGATAAAAGTAAGAGTAAGACCAACCATTTTGACACCAGGGCCCACTATTTATTCAGTATTTGATCCACGGACCACCATTTGATGACATTTTAGCCCCACAGACCACAAAACTAAAGATTTCTTTTGCTTTTGTCCACAATACCAGGCTGGATTTCACAAGCAAAACAGGCAAATCTAGATAAAAAAATGACCATTCTTTTACATTCTCTGGCTAATTCAGAGTTAAATATTTTAACTCTTGAGAGTGTAAAAATGAAACCAAATGGACCCGCAAGGGTCCATTTGGTTTCATTTATACGCTCTCAAAGAGTTACAGCTGGTTAACCAACTTTCCATATTTAACTGGAACTCTCTCAAGCACCACTGGTGGTCCCCGGGCCGGTCAGAGTCAGCCAAAGGGCCGCATTTGGCCCCCGGGCCACATAATGCCCAGGTATGGTCTAGAAGGTCTCCATGCAGCTGCTCCTACAGGCAGTACCTACTGGGAAATGTTCTGAAAGCGTAGTTGCTGCTTGGCCTGTTTGGCCCCTGCCATGGTGCAGAATCAAGAGAAACTATAGGGCAATGAGAAGGCTACAGGGCAATGAGAGAGTTGTATAAACGAACCTATAGGGGTCAACAGACCTTGCAATAAGCCCCACCTTCTCCCCAGCGTCCAATCATACTTTCCAGCCGGGCTCATTCATTCCAGTATAAATATAATGGACATTACACATTTTTGGAACCACAACTTCCCTTTATGCCTGATGAAGGTCTGATGTGACTCGTTGCTAAACATTGCTAAATTAAGTATTTACTTTTTTTTCCCCCCTTTTACGTTTCAAGTCTTTTTTCCTATGCACCTGTCGATTGTAGCTGTGCATAAGGACTTTTTTTTTAACCACAACTTCAAAATCTCTTCCAAGTCCGTCAACAAGGCATATCGTATGTAGTGGGAAAATGTGTGAAAATGTGTGTGTGTGTGTGTGTGTGTGTGTGTGTGTGTGTGTGTGTGTGTGTGTGTGTGTGTGTGTGTGTGTGTGTGTGTGTGTGTGTGTGTGTGTGTGTGCGTGTGCGTGTGCGTGTGTGTGTGTGCACGTGCATGCGTGCGTGTGTGTGACAACTATTGGTGGAGATGTTTGTCTATATACTGCTTAGCTATGATTAGACGCTATAAATTTTGAGGAGGAGCTTACTGAAAAGTATATTGAGAAGTAATGAGGTGAAAATAAGGAAACAGAACTCATCATCTGAGTAACTGCTCATTTCATCGTGTTGCACGACAGAATGCATGCACTATTCTGCTATATTGTTCCTTCTTTCACTCTGTGCTTCTGTGCCAGGCTCTGATGTAATAAATTCAAAATCTATCTGGAGCTGAAAAAACAAAACAAAACGGGTGCTGTGCACCACTGTAAACCCAGAATAAAAAACTCTACTTCGGGATTTAGTCCAAAAAGAAATAAGAGGAAAAAAGAACTCAGCGTCCCTGTGCATGTGTGCGTGGGAGTGGCACGGATGCTTCCTACTTTCCAGGAAAAGAAAGACTGTACTTTCTATTAGCTTGGAAGTTGGAAGCCCATCAATGATGTCATTGGCAGGCAGGTTTCTGAGCCATTCGTAGCCCAACCAATGTGACAGATGTCGCACTCATACAGGCAGGCGGTACGATGCAGTCTCCCATTGGTAGTGGAAGCCAGTGATGTGAAGTTAGCTACCAAACGGCTATGGCGCATGAAGCTAACACATATCGCAACTTTTGCAGCAATGCGTTTCTGCATCATTTCATCTGCCCATCTGAACGCACCAATAGAGCGAGGAGATGTAAACAGTTTGTGCCATGTCTTATAATAATGATTGTTGCCGAGATGTCAGCTTCCAATTTTTGGTTATTTATTTATTTTGCTATGGATGCGACAGCATCCAGAAGTTATGCAGGAACACCTACTGAGTGGCAAAAAATACTTTCTGGCACTGACAGCCCACACATCCAAACAGAAAAGTCCTATCTGATTGCATTAAACAACATTAAACTCACTTTACGGCTCTCATCTACTACCCTCTAGTATTCATGGTGTTCAGGTTTATTAAAAAAAGGCTGATAATTTCAGAACACAGAATATTATTAATTTCACTCACTCACTAGCTTCGACCGGGTAAAGTATTACATAAATCATACTTTATGGTCCATTAAATATTGATCACCTGTGACTCATTCATTTGAAAGTTCACACGTCAAGTACCCATTTGCGTGCACTGAAATATTAAACCATATGTTGAAGAATGAATATTGAACACTCTGTGCCAGTTTAGACGTGAAGAAGCAAGATGACAGAAGTCACTGAAACAGTCAGTGTATATAGGCCTAGAGCAGTTTGTCTTTCATATCCGCCGTTAATATAGTACACATATCGGTACACCGTCATAAATCTTAGACAGTTATATTTGACTGTAAATCATTCATAGATTAAATTTAGCTCAGGGTTGTATGTATAGATACTGCACATAATAGGTCAGGACGATGATCAAATGTGCCCGGGGAAAACAGCAGGAGTTTAACAAATGACTTTGGCGGCTGTCGCTTCAGGGTTGATGTTCTGTATGTGCCTAGTTCTCTCTGATGAAACAAAAAAATAAAAAGTAAACGTTTTCTTTTTTTTCTTTCTTTCCAGTGAATCTCCAGGAAAGCTGCTGAGGTTGGACGGTAATGAGACTGGAGCTGTCTGAAGAATTGTCTTCTCCCCCCCGAATAGCAGGGCTGAAAATTGCATAGCACAATGTGCTTATAATGGGGCCACGTGGTGAGTTGTTTTTCGTGCATAATTCATGAAGTTCCTCTCACTACAAGAGCGGCAACATGCCAATTAGAGTGCGGGCAACGCCAAAAACCAGACCACTGGTGAATTCATGAAAATTTAAGCAGTTCTTATTTCACCAGTACCCCATGTCTCCACTTGTATCCTCGACGTGTCAAATTAATAATTTATACAGAAATGTTTTTGAAAAGGTGAAAGACATGTTTCATTTTGTAACTAAGAATGCATATTAGTTGAAGGAGAGTTGGTAACTGATTGAAGTTGAGGAAAAAAGTCATTTGGAAGAAGCATGGTTTCATGGTTTGCCGCTGTAAACTTGAACAGTGAAAAGATGGCCTTACCCTTGGGCATAAGCTCAAGGAAAAAGCTAGAATCTTCAATCCTAGAATCCATGTTTTGGGGAAAAACATTTGATGAAATCCATGAACTCAACAGAATGAATTGCAATTAGGACTGTAATAATATAGGAACTGTAATGAAATATCATTTTTAAAAAATGAAGTATATTATGTAATCAGAAAATATTGTATCATATTGGTTGACTTTGTATTATATTGATTTGCAATGTAAAGATTTTGTATTTTATGAAGAAAAACATATTCAAAATGTCCACCTATATTCCAGATATTATGCCTGTTTTTACTAATTTATCTCCATTACAAGACATTTTCCCATAAAAAACCTGCAGTATCCACACATTTCACTCGATTAATGTATTTGCTAAATAGTTACTGTATGGATTTTAAATAATTGAATTGAATCATGGTCTCGCCAGAATGAACCAATATCGTCCATGTATCGCACTGCCAACAATGTATCATAATACATATAGGATTGCTGTTAAAATTTATTGTTCCAGGATTAGTATAGAGGGAAAAGAGAGGGGGGCTAGTATACAGTATATTAGTGGTGCGAAATTCATTTGTAAAAACATTGTCCATATTTTTTTGTTTTTGCATTAATCAGTATAATTAATCAATAAGACCGATCTGTATTTAGAGATAAACACACCCAAAGTAACAGCTGGAACAGATCTACTGTTGCATGGATTTTTTTGGAATGGACAAATTATTGTAAGTTTCAAATACAGAATGAGATCATATTGACATTGGTAATATCGGTTATTGGCCATAACAACAATCGATTGTATCGGACACCGATATCAGCCGAAATGTCTCATTGGCAAATCCCTAGTATCTACCACTGATATCAAGACAAAAACACTGGGTTAAAGTGCTTAAGCAAACTGTTCTATGGGGAAAAAAACTGAATTACACATATACACTATAAAGAATGATGCCTATTTTTACCGTGGCAAAGGTCACGCAAGCCAATCTGTACGGAAATTACACCGTGGGACTTTTATTATTTTTTATTTTTCTTATTAAATCATCTGTTTTCCGTAGATGCATGAGGAATCTGTGATTGAAAAGTGCGATTCGGTATGGGCACGAGGGTTCAGCTGCTACATTATCAATGCATTGCGTTTAGTGCCGGCAATTTAACCTTGAACATACACTTGGCATATGCTGTAGGAGGTGTTGGCTGCTTAAGAATACATATGAATACTTCAAGCAATGTGCCAACGTGCTGCTCGACTGACGAGATGGTTATTTATGGCCTCCCCGCGTTGTTCAATGCATATATTATAGATGCGTGCACACAACTGTATATAAATAAACCCAACAAAAGGTCAATGTGTCAGTGTGTGTGTGCACTGAGCAGAGTTGTAGAAAATTAATCCTACTATTTCTTATTTATTTATTTTGCTATCATTCATTCATCATTGTTTTTCGAGGCAGCAGGCGCATATTCACTGCAATCGCCTGCATAACAGCAAAAATCCTCTGTGTTCACGGATCTCTTTACAATTCTGTAAGTGTAGCCATTGTCCAAATGGATTAAAATCTATAAACGTCTCTGTACGTATGTCTCTAATAATCAACGTCGAAAATCGTATTAAAAGCCTGTTGCTCCAACGGCGACTTCAAATCCGACACACGGTTTCCACACTACCATTGGGAGTGCAATGCCCGTGTCAAGTCTGTCGGATAGCCCGTTGTCCAGAACCAGCACAAAAACCGCTGCACACAACACACTTAGCCTACTAATGTACAGGCAGTGTTGCCACGCAGTAAGCCAAAATGTCCATCTGTGGCGTGCGTACATCACACACTCCATATTCATGGTCACACATTCCATATTTGGGGGTACATCAGTGCAGTACATGTGATTTTTATCTCTCTTTTATGACAAGATGCTTCATAAACATTGTTAGTAACAGGATCGCACACACACAAACACACTCACTGACATGTTATGGCACATCAATGCAAAAAATGTTGGCACTCAATACAGCCAACAAGTTAAGTAATCTAGACACTGGAAGTGTGGCCGCATCACGCAGATCAGAGTCATGGATAAGCAAAACAAACAGCAGTGTGTTTTTGCGAGTGACTCGGCTGACATTGGACTGAGACACTCTCAAAGTCAGTGAGACAACACAGATTAGTGAGCTGAAGGTAGCGGCTTAGCCTGTCACACATCCATTAGTTCTGCCGACCATCTCTGCAAACAAATTGGATCTGCCTGTGATAAATAAGTCAAAATACACTGAACCAAATGCCCAGAGTTAATAAACCACGTGAATACAAACAAACTCCAGAGTCGACATGGATGGATGATGGATGGATGGAACACAAGGCACACCTTTTTTAACACACATTTTAACAGCAGTACGATACGCATCACAGTTCATGAGCTAGTTTGTTGGCAAAGAAGACGTACAAGCAAAATCAATGTAGTCCTTCAGGAAGACATGCAGATTGTACAATCTTGTACTTTTATACAATCTATTCATTCCTTCCGAGTGTGACAGGCTTTATGCTGCGGTGGTGGAGTATTTATGCCAGAAAATGGGACTACCCCCATTTTGTTTCATCATGCGTTTCTATAGGCTGAGTTTACCATTTCACAGGTCAAAGTTCAAATTGTGACCGAAGCATGCTGCTGACGCAAAATCACTCGTTTTCCGTTCTGACTCACTCATCTAGGCAATGTGAGCGCACTATATTTCCACAATAGATAGGATTTGGCACAGTGTCAGCATAAAAACAGTACTCCTGGCTAGGGCTGACAGGAATCGATCCGAATTCCCTAGATCGATTCGATTTTGATTCACAAGGTCACGATCCGATTCAATCCACGATTCGATCCGATTCGATTCGATATCGATCTATTTACAGACATAATGGAAATAAATACTGTCCAATAGACAAGACGGCCCCATATGTTGGTGATTGTATCTGTGTATGTGTAAGAGGGACACAGAGAGAGAAGAGTCAAGTATTAAGTAGGCCCTACTGTAATTTCCGGATTATAAAGCGCACCTGAATATAGGCCGCATCGGCCAAATTTAGCGAAAAAAAACAATTGTGTACATATACAAGCCGCACTGGACTGTTAATTAATTACCATAAGTAAGGTAATTACCATATGTAAGGGTTCTTACTTCTTGCACAGATGAGATTGTCGGCAACGAAATGCTGTTTGAGAAGCATCCTTTTTATTATTTAAACGACTTCAAGAAAAAAAAATGCATTTGTAGGCTATAACTCATTCAAGTGTTTTAATCTATAGTGCACAGAACGTGTAGCCTACTGTGCCGTGAACTGTATTGTTTCAGTCATACACGTGTAACATTTAACTGCACGTGCTGTATGTAATTATTACTTTGGTTCAATAAGTAGCATTGCATCTCCGTGTATGTAGGCCTATTTATAGTTTTAATTTAACGGATGGCACGGCATTCTGGCCATACGCTGGCTGAGGGCTGCAATGTTGATTCACACGGTAGTAGATACACTCAGGCGCGGATTGGCACATATTTTCCCACCGGGACAATTTTGCCTTTGCCAGGCCACCCTGGGGGGGTGGCGCAGGCCACCGGGAAAACTCCCTGTACTCCAGATGGCCAACCCGCCCTTGGATAGGCCTACACTTGTTGTATGTACTCTACGCGGGGAAGGAAGCGACACGGACACTTTACAATATGTCCAGAATCCAGACCGAGGGTATAGGCTTGGGAAATGACCGTGCGTTCAAACTGGAAGACAGTTGTTTGTTTTCCCGAGTCGCTTTACACTCGCATGTGCGAGCCCCTTCATTGCGACGCGCAGTGGATATAATACTCATTAAAAGTTACCGAGGAAGCGTTCCGACCCTGGGTCTGTACATTTTGTGGTCTTCTCTGTAAATAAGCGATCCACAAGCTTGCTCGCTTAAATAGCTGATCCACAAGGTCGCGCCGCATGTGTTTCCAAAGTATGTGTGCTGGAGACCACCTAACTCCCCCAAAGTTACCGTACATCTGGTTAACCAACTGTCTATCATTTAGCTGGCGACCACCAGGAATCCTCTCAATGCGCTCAACGAGGCGACATCAATGTGACTTTTATTAGGCTTTTTTTCGCCGCCTCGTCCTGATCGCGCAGCAGCCCAGCCTTTCGAAACCCGTTCGTGATCGTGGATGGATGTTTTGACACTTTTCCACGCAGTCAGGACGCACTGCCAGACTTGAGAAAAAGTTGCTTTCCGCATGCGACCAGTTTTGGTGAAAGATTTCTCGCCGCTAGTCATCCAAGCCTGTTTTCAAAGTGGCGAAGTGCCACTTACCAGGGGCTGCAGGTGCTTCGTTGTGCCCCCAGGAATCACGGCAGGAATCGAGCACGATTTCACAGAATATATGTGCCCTCATGCTGTCCAAAACGAGCTTTTTTTGGCACGTGTTTTTTTGGCAGCGGCGGCGACGCATTTAGTAGTGTCTGTCTTTTCTATAGTGCGCCTCCGCGTAAAAGAAAATGGTGCCAGTCGCCTGGAGAAGATCGATCCACACATTTTTTAATCGATGTCGTGTTTTTGAGCGTGAATCGATATCGGATCGCTGGATCGATTTTTTGAACACAGCCCTACTCCTGGCTATTAGTTAAAGTAAACAACTCAAATCAGCATGTTGTTTGCTGCATCATTAGCAAGAACACATTAGTCTGTTTTGTTCATCTGTAGCACATGGTTAATTACTGAAGTCAAGCTGAAAGACGAAGAGAGGAAAAGGTGAAGAGGTCTATATATAAACAGGAGAGAAAGGCAGGATTGGTGGACCCTAACAACACGGTTTTCAAGAGAAAATGCAGGGCTAGGATGAGAAGATATAGGAAGAGTTAATCCATTCAGGTTAAGCTCTATAGCAGGGGTTTTCAACCTTTTTGATACCAGGGCCCACCATTTATTCAGCGTTTGACCCCCATTCGGACCCCCATTTGAGGACATTTTACCCCCACAGACCCAAAACTAAAGATTTATTTTGTTTTTGTCCACAATACCAGGCTGGATTTGGGGAAGCAGTCAATCATACAGATCAAAATGACCATTAATTTTCTGGAGCACTGTTGGTCCCCGGACCACTGGTTCAAAACCCCTGCTCTATAGCTATCATGCATGCCCATCATATTCATCATATTCAAGAGCTATTTTAGTGCAATTTACTGGCTTATACTGACCAACTTTTAAAACTTTTTTTTTTTTTTTTTAACATTAACAACCAGTAAGTCAATGTTAAATGCACGGTAAACATTAACCTGCAGTCAAATCACAAAGCACAACAAGCTGTAGCTAATGAACAGATAAGTAGGCACTGATTATCTCTAGCTGATTTCATACATCACTGAGGTTACAGTAGCCATAAAAATAGCATTAACATACATTAGGATACGATTCAACCTTCTTCCGTCCGATGACTTTTAATGGCCGGCCCCACTTATTACAAAGTACTTTTAAAGAGCTCTCGCTCTGTGACTATTAGAAGAAAATGGTCTGCAGGTTAAAATGAACGCTGGCATAATTGCTTGAAATTTATTGGATCGTAAATTAGGCATTTACAGGGACTTAGTTCCTCAGTCATCACAAACAGACTGTAAACTAAGGTCAACAATTCGGGTTGATGTGTTGATGTGTCCAGCACTCAACGGAGGAGTGTATACAGTATAGCCTACACAGCATGCGAAAATACTGCAACTGTGTAATATCTCAGCAAACTGAAAAGTGTCCAGAAATGGCGCGTTCACAGGAAAAACAAGAAACATGCAGATTTCCCGCTGAGTGACAGTGTTTGTGGAAAGGAAACATGTCTTGCCGTCGCTGTTATATTTCCCTTCGCACCATATAGCCTGAGTTGACACATAGAAGAGACTAGCAGCAGCTGCTTCTCCATAAGTCGGGATTGATTAGGGCGGACATCAAACGTCCCCCCACCTTCAAACGCCAACTGCTCAGCCTGTGTGGGAACATCTTACACTTCTTGCTGACATATCCCTCCAGCTCTGGGAATGGAAGTACAGTACCAAAGGGACACTAGCACACTTCAAAGACACCACTTTCTCAGCGAAAAGGGAAGGGAGGGAGCGAGGGAGGGGGGGGGGGGGGGGGTACATTGGCATATATGGAATTCATGTTGTAAAGGATAGTGCACGGGTGTTTCGCAGCCAAATTGATCTTTAGTTTTTCGCATGTGGATGCTGATATAGTGCACCCATTCCTATTCAATGTGGGACGATGACAAATGGCTCACAGAACTAACATCCGCTGCATTATGGAATTATGGACACTGTACTGATTGCCCCATTCTCTCAGAAGTACCCTACAGAACAATATATGAATACATGTAGTTAGCACCAAACGTGGATAAGGGTGACCATTGTAGACTATTGTGACCGTCCCCTCTTTCTCTCTCTCTCTTTGTATGTACAGTATGTATTTCTAGTTTACCCAGGTTATTTTGTCGTCCAAGAGTGCCAGTGTTAACCACTATACTTCGCTGTGTGACAAGGAGCGAAAAGCAGCCAGTATGACTTCACTTGAGACTCCTTTGCTTTTTGTGTTATTCATCCTCACATCTACGTTGTACTTCACAAATACACACACTGATGCCTAAATATTCCCCTATGTAGTTATTATAGTTATTAGTATACTTGAACCACTTAAAGAGGCTCCACCATGAATTTAAAATCAAATGTATTATATAAATGTTGCCTTTCAAACAACAGCTTATTCCCTGTCTCATTGGAATATGCATGATCTGCATGGTTTCAGTTACTTTCATTGGGCTTCTTTGAAAGGGGGTGTGGATGCCATGCATACCAATGACTTAATGGGTTTGAGCCAAAGTTAAAGGGCTGGGGACTATTAAAATTGGTATTTTTAGCGACACCACCAAATACAGATTGCCCATTCTCATGCTTCCCCATTCAGACACACAGCAAATCATGGATATCTCAGTCTAACTGTTTAAAAAACAACCTTTTGGGGTGTAAAAATACACTGAGGATGGTAAAGACACCAAAAAATTATTGAAAAAAAAGCAACATTCATGGTGGAGCCCTTTTAAGCCCTACACAGCTGGAAGGGAATTCATAAAAATAGTGCAGTTGGTCTTTTGTCACGGTGTGAGGTATGATACGATTTTTCCTCAATTCTCATCTCTTTCTGTTTTCCAGGATATGTGTTCCCTGTTTCTACTACCTGCAGGCAAAAAAAATCCTTTAACTTGCTCGTTGTGTTTGCCTCTGCTTTTTGAGCCAAATTGCAAATTCACAAAGCATCATTTGTTGCACAGCTTGTATTATTTCTGAATGAACGAACGGACGAATGAACGAACCTACCGTTTCTGACATGTGTTAGCGTGTGAACAAATCTGTTGCAATGCCTGGGCCAAGTCTGTGAGAAAAAACGTGACAAATGAGCAGCAGCTCTGACGCTCCAGATGTGTCGAAGCCCCGAAAATGGATATTCATGACCCGTTACTGATCGACTGTCAGTGGGTTGTCTATCATTAATCAAATCACTCTGAAAGTGACCCAATCACTCGCCACTATGCCGCCATTATAGTCGTGGCATGGCGTACTCGTGCCATCCACTTGAACTATTTTAAAGGAGAGAGACAGAGAGACTAGAGGACCGAGAACTGACACCAATCCAACTGCTCACACAGCCCTGTGGTAATTATCATCTGCAATAAACAAAGCAAATGATTCCTTTAAGATCTAATTAATTTGAAATCTTTAAAGGTTCACTCAGAAGGGGCCTGGAGAGAGAGGACAGCAGGATTATTAGTTCACTGGTTCCATTTACAGTGGCTTGGATTTAGTTTCACAGCAGCGGTCTGGATAGGCAAGTCTAGTCTACATAGGCAAGTCTAGTCTACAAGTGTGTTGTAGACGTGCCTACAAGTGTATTTTTGGCAACATGGCCTTTGGTGCTGTAAATTATTTAAGGGCAAAAAGGCTGGATGGAGGTCAGCAAAGCCATCAAATAAAACTGTGATTTCAGTCTGATTTTATTCTGCTGTTTCTTGGCTTTGATCAGGAGCACAGCCTGCATGTGACTTCATGAAGAGGATTTCTTCAATAGCGGACAGAGGTTCACTTGCAGTTACGGCTTTGCGACATTAAAGTTGCATCAAAGATGAGTTAAAAGCATATTTAAACTGCACTGCCACTGTGAATGTGCCATATAACGCACACATCCTATGACTAAACAATGTCATTTTCATATCGACAAGCTTTCAGACAATTTGCACTAAGATGGATAAAATGATCACAGAGAAAGGACAGGAGTATCTGTAAACTGACTATTTACCAGTGGTTAACACCAGAATAAACGTTTCCCAATAAGAAACCATGGCAACAAATGTAAAAGAAACATATCGATAGTCACTGATGCCTTGGAAGGCATGTCATTTTTTGAGGAGGATAACTGAGGGTCTATTTCGGCTATTGGCCTCAACGACCACCATGAAATTCCGTCCCTGGTTGTACACCAGCATATGTTGTTTCTGTTTGTTGCCATATCGATATAGCAGCCTCTCGATCAATATACAGTACCTATCGCCGGGGTGTTCAATCGATATATTGGCATATTGCATACATAGTTCTGTTGTGTCCCGCAAAGGCAGGTCACATGTTCGGATGAGTAACAAACCATATGCGGTGTATCATGTTCTGGATGCGTCTGTGACTAAAAATAATAAGTATAGTAGTCCTTGCTTTTCATGTTATACCAGGAGGACCTTGGACATACAGGAAAAAAAAATATTTAAAAAGATCTAGCTGCCACAGTCTTTAGAGCCACTTAAACATATAATGAAATAAAAAGTGCAAAATCCACAGTGGCTCGATAACCGTTGAGTGTGAACTGCCTGAGCAAATGGACTTTAAATGGATTATTATAACAGAATATAGCATTAGAAGATGCAACATCTGGCAGGCGCACATCTGTGTTAATCTAGGTATGCACATGCGTGTCTCAGTTAGTTTAAATGTAAGAGACAGACGTTGGCGTTGATATTGCTGAAACAGACTTGGGGAGAGGCTGCATTCACATCAGGCCTATGATTTACGGGTCCAGCAGCAGTGATTGGCTTTGACTAAAAATAATAAGTATAGTGCTCCTTGCTTTTCATGATATACCAGGAGAAACTTGGACATACAGGAGGAAAATACTTTAAAAAGATCTAGCTGCCACAGTCTTTAGACCTACTTAAACATACAGTATAATGAAATAAAAAAGTGCAAAATCCGCAGTGGTTCGATAACCGTTGAGTGTGAACTGCCTGAGCAAATGGACTTTAAATGGATTATTATAACAGAATATGGCATTAGAAGAAGCAACATCTGGTAGCCGCACATCTGTATTAATCTAGGTGTGTGTGTGTGTGTGTGTGCGCGCGTGCACGTGTGCGTGCCTGCATGTGTGTCTCAGTTCAAATGTAAGAGACAGACGTTGGCGTTGATATTACTGAAGCAGACTTTGGGGAGAGGCTGCATTAACATCAGGCCTATGATTTACGGGTCCAGCAGCAGCGATAGGCAAGCTGTCAGAACAGAGGATGAGTGCATTACATATGCATCACAGAGCACTCTGTTAACCCTGTTAGCTCTGTTTAATGCAGCCATTTATGCTGAATTTAAATGTATATGCACCGGTATACAAACACAAATGTATATAACCAAATATACATGGGTGGTTCGGGTAGCCAGAACATTTGGCCTCTGACAACGCTGCCCACATTTTTTTTTTTTCATATAGTTATTTTTTCTTTTTTCTTTTCTTTTTCGTGACATACCGGAATGTAGGGGCCAAATACACAAGTAAGACGTGCAAGCATGTCTAATTACTTGCAGCTCATAAATTGCAATAACATACTGCATCTAGAGTCCTCAGCATGTCCAAGCATGGAGTCTTCGAGCTTGTGGATCTCAGTGTTTTGAGAATTTTTGAGAATGTGTACTTGTGTGACTGGAGTGTGCGCAATTTAAGCAATCAGCAAATATGGGCATACGGGCGCAGGTATACAGAAAGAAGTAGCTGTCTAAATATGGGCACACAGGGAACAGATAAACGGGCACTCCGACAAAGCCCCTGACACATTGTCTCAGAGATATCGATCGGAGCGGCAGGCATAGGTGTCTAGTTTATATTATTCAAAATGACTACCAGTATATGCTGTATGATGTGTGGCACTGGCACATGATAAAGAATACATCTGTCTTAAAACTAAAGGATTTCTACAAGCCGCAGTGAAATACAGTATGACACCAGTGCATAAGGTGAACTCTTTTGGGAGACTATGTGAATATGTGATGGATCAACAGCCGATGAAGGCTGAGGTGGATCAATAGTCCAAAACAACAAAAACAATCACTGGAATCTCTTCTCCACCAACTTGTCATTAATATTTAATTTGTCTTTCTTTCTAAAAGACATACACAACAAAACTTAAACAAAACCCCAGAAAACCCAGAAATCAAAAAACACCCAAGAGAATGTCATTGAGCTTTTTCTTACTTTGTGAAATGCAGACATCAGCATTGCACGGCAGTATACAGTACCTCCACCATCCCTTTTGATACTAGGCAGTTTAAGCTGCAACTATTTTCGCGCCGGCTCCCCTAGGTGGAAGGGGTCTATGACACAAGCGTCGTCACTGTGAAACTCATTAAGCAAACAGCCGTCCGCAACAGTAACGCATCTATGCAGCCCGCGTGAAACATGAACACTTTTTCAAAACACCATCTGCATGACAGCTAACTTTCTAACTTTGCTTATTTACATGCTCTGGACATGATCAGCAGTGGAAAGAGTAAGGTGCATACCACATACCCGTTGTATGCTTCCTATCGTACCTGCATGCTCTAGTATTATACCTGTATGCATAGGCTACTCTTCTCGAGTTGTGATAAGCAACATACACTGCCACATCCCCTTTTGGCCCATCAGTGTGGAAACATAATATACTGTACCTTATTGACATGAATATGAAGACTATTTTTTCTCAGTGGAAATATCCCCAAAAAAATTGGGCCGTATTATATTCGGGGGTATACTATTTGACATTTAATGTTATTTTCCTACAAAAATAGTTGAAAAGTGGGAGTTGTCTTATATCCGGGACAATACAATACTGTAGGCTACATATATACAGTACACACTCGACACACGCATGCATGAACGCAAGTACACACGCACATCATTAAATGACCAAGCTATTCATTTAAAGGTAGCTTTCAAGGCCGTCTCTTCTTGAGTCACTTTATTCATCATGATTTCTTCAGTGCAATAATAAAACACAGCAAGCTCCTTGTGTTCTGTAGACACCATTGTAATGGTTAGTCTGGTGTCCCTGTGCCCAGAATGAAGCTTCCACAATGAGGATGGTGAATAAGAAAGATGTTACCATTATAGAACATTTTATGCTTTATTTCAGCTAGAGGCAGGAGAGAGGAGACGGGTGGTGTCATACAACAAAAGAGCCGCGAGGCTCAAACCTGGCTTGGCTGTGGGAAGTAACTAGGCTATCTGTAGCCCTGCTTTTAGGCCCACTTATGTCATTTTATGTCCGTAATGGTTACATCTCTGTAACTGTCTATGTGTGTTCCTTTGTGGCAGTTTATGGAGATCCCTGCATGGTCCTCAGTATCACCTCAGTATGGTGATGGAGACTAGTGGTTTTGAACCAGTGGTCTGGGGACCACTAGTGGTCGTAGAGGGGGTTAACAGCTACCGTAAGCGATATTTAGATCTTTCACTAACTATTTAACTCTTAAAGGATGAAATAAAACCTTTTTTTTTGTTTCATTACACACTCAAGAATAAAAGTATTGTTAAACAAGCACTACTTGAAAGGAACATTGAGTGATTTGGGTGATTTGAAAAACCCTCCGGTCCCCCCAGTAACAAGATGTGCGCATGCACACACTCTACAGTGGGGAAGGAAGTACAACAGCATCAAAACCAAGGCCTGCCCCCACTCAGCCTTGATTGGTGGAAGGGCCCTCTCAGGCCGTCTTTTCTTGTGTCATTATTATTTATCTTTGGCGCAATAACAGAACTCAGCAAATAACCCTGTTTTGAAGCTGCTCAACACATCTCTACTAGTAACAGCTACAAAACTGTACTTGTACAAAGTGTGTTCAACAGCACTTGAAGAGACAGCCTCTCACTTGAATGAAAGGCATTGGCAAATTGTCCTTTTGTCTCCCTCTATTTCCAACATTTTGTGCATAACTCAGTGTCAGTCTGCGTCAGGACAGTGGATGACATTGTCACGTACCGCCATGACACAAACTTGACAGATTGTACGTGGACGTTCCCTCCGTTGGCAGGTGATGCTGCCTGCATTAACGTTGCCAAGGGTTAGAAAGGTGGTGCATGCAGAATATACAAGGTACAGTATATGCACGTCATCATTGTTGTACCCAGAAGTTATACAGAAACACCTACCAAGTCCAAGTAGCAATGAAAACGACTTTCTGGCCTTGACAGCCGTCACAGTCCAGACCGGTACATCTAAACACAAAAGACCCTTTCTGATAGCATCAAATCAATGTTAAACTCACAATTTGCCTCGCACCTTATGCATGCGCACACCCTCTATGAGTTACTTTAAGTATCTTCATCACTTTTAATCCACTGTCCCTATTTCGGGCATGTCAGGTTGAAAACAAAAATAGAAATTCAGATCACACAACTTTGTCTCAGGGAGGTTGGATATCGGCTGTTTTCACAATTTGTTATATGGTGAAGTACAGTATATAGGGGTAAAGTGCATGGTTAAGACAGGAATATGAAACTATGTGACCTTCACACCGTAGTGTGCTGACACAGAAAAACTCTAGTACAAACCAGCTTCTCTTACATCTATTGGGTTTTAGCTTCCCCTGTCGCTTAGGCCTAATTCTACTAAAGATCTGCTAGGCAACAACCAACTACCACGAATGAAATTGAATTCACTCAAAACATACTTTTGGAAAAATCTGTGTCCTCTTAAGGGGTGTCCATACTTTCTCCGAACATTTCGTCAGAAAGATACAATACAACGAAATGACATCACTCGCAATTTCTGAAACACATTCCTCTGAAGTTTTGTTCTGAAAGATGCGCTGTCAAATGTTGTGACTCTCTGACCTCCACTTAGGATATGATAAAATGACACTGATCAGCCTGCGGGCCCCATTAGGAAATATATTCCATTTTTGCAGGTCTATGAGTGATTACTGATTAACAACCAATAAATCAACCTTTTTATTTTTAAGATCGGTTTTATATTAACTTATGTGTTTTTTTTTTTTTTGTTTTTTTTATTTTCTGTTCTCCCTTCTTTTAACCCTTTCTCTCTTTTTATGCATTTTATGATGAAGGGATAAAGGTAATTTTATGTCTGCCTCAAAGCAGATGTAAATAATAAAGAAACCTTGAACCTTTTTTCTGTACAAGAAAGGTGGACACCAAGTCAAAACAACAATATAAACATTCACCTAATGAACTTTTGTTTTTTTCTGCTTTTCTTTAAAGCAGTGCAGAGAAGGAGAAAAGGGAGACGCCATGTAGCAATGGTAGACCCAGTCCAGGAATACAAACCGGGACGCATGCATGTGGCTCACACCAGGGCTTTATGGTAGAGATTTTGGACACAGAGACACTGCCTGACAAACGTCTATTGCGCAGAAAGTTTTTACAGGTCCAATTTAGCCCAATTACAGCACATAAACTGTTTATTTGGAAGTGAAAATGGATATGAAAGTTATCTTTGTTAATTGCCATTGTAATAGTTCATCACTGAAGAGCTACTAATTCCTGCGAGTCGAACCAGGAAGTACAGTACACTACAGCTCCGCAGGGCAACAGACCATAAGTGGACATTCAGGGTAATAACTTTCAACATTCACATTTTGTTTTCATTTCCAAATAAGTGGATGGGATGAATAGGCTTTAAAATGAATCTGAGGCTTGTGTTCTGTAGACACCATTGTAAAGGTTTGTCTGGCTGTGTCCCTGTGCCCAGAATATCAATGAAGCTGATGAATAAGAAAGATGTTACCTTTACAGAACATTTTATGCTTTATTTCAGCTAGATACAGTATAGGCAGGAGAGAGAGGGAATGGTGGTGTAATACAACAGAAGAGTCTCGGCTTAGATCCAAACCTGGCTTGGCTGTGGTAAGTAACTATACAGTATCTATACTATAGACTTGTTTAGGCCCACTTATGTCCATTTATGTCCATAATGATTAAATCAATGTACAACGTACAGTCTGTGCCAGTTTAAAGCAGCATTCAGTGATTTGCAAAACCCTCCAGTCCACCAGTAAAAAAAAATGTGCACATGGACGTACAACAGGCCAACAGCTCACAAACCAAGGCCTTTCATTCTGATTGGATGGAGGCTTTTCTCCCATAGCCCAAACTGAAACTAGTATACGTTTGAACCCCCGTGGATCACTGGGGACAGGGAGGGACCATATACTCCTTATATGGTCACCCCACTATATAGGGAGGACTATCAGAAAAAGCAGAAAACAAGTATTAAGTGAAATCACTGAATTCACCCTAAATTCACAAGAAGACGATTAGAGAATGTAGGAGAAATGTAATTTTGACCAACGTTTGCCTGTTAGCTCTCCTAATGCACGAATAAGCATGGACTTCAACATTTTGGGATATGAGAGGCTAAATCTCTGTGGCTCAAATGTTAAAGGTAGAGGAAGTGATTTCACTTTTGTCAGATATCACCCAAAAAATATATATTTTTTCTGTTAAAATGCTCTATTATAAGGTGTGGAAACCATATATGGAGTTTCCCCCTCCCCCACGTTAGCAGAGGAGCTAATAAAAGTTCCCCAGGTCACCACAATTCTCCTCCAATCAGGAGAGAGCAGCAGGTTCACATAGTGTAGCTACTTTTGGGGGCCCCTAGTGCACCAGGCTGGTACTACACCATGAATTTCAAACCACTTCCCCTACCTTTAAATGAATAATGGTACGGGATGAAACAACTGTCATAGACCAAACAAGTAAGACACGTCTTACTTGCGTGGCAAGCGCTGTTCGCTTCCCATGTATGGAGTTCTGCGACAGACCTGACCAGATATGTGGTGTGTGACACACACACCCATATCAGTAGTTCTGGGTTAGTCCACAAGCCTTTCCTTAGGGTGGGATTGACCAGTTTGTATCAAGGCGTGAGACACTCACTGGTGTACATCCGGATGGAGACCGACGCTCCTATCGGGAGAAAGGCCGATGGCGGAGATGCCTGCCAAATATACCACTTGAATTCTAATTCAATGATAGCCACAACAGCGGCACACATTTCCAGTAATTAAGTATATCTTGCCGTGATTGCCAGCCCGAACCCTCTCAGCATGCACACAGCTGTTCCCCCGTCGGTTGCAGAGGATTACTAAATGAAGTGTGTACACCCACTCAAAACATGGAAATGGCGTTGTCATGGTGACAGGCCTGCAGCCGCAGAACCAACCAACGAACGAACGAACGAGCGAGTGAACGATCCCCCCGAACGCTCGCCAAAGCTCTATCCAGTCTTTTATAAGAGAGGCACTTTCAGCAAACGCCCGAGTCGTCTGCGGACGCGGCTGTTAGCGTATTAATATTTACTTCTTTGAGAAGGGGGGGAAAAAGGGGGGATTAGGGCCCACTAAGTGATTATTTCTAGAACGGCTTTTTGGTAGAGTGTCATTGAGATTTTTACCGCTTTCAATTGGATGATGAGGAGGATTCACAGCCCACAGGACGGAGCTCAGCACAATACTGAGTGTTCATTTAACACTCCAGGCCCGATTTAGACAATCTATGGCACTCGGCAGAGTCGACACTCATCATGGTGCGAAATGCGGCAGTCCGTGGCAATTTTTGGCGTGATAGAAGACGGGTTATCAAAAGCGCCAGCACAAAGCTGTAATTGGGTGTTATTAAGGCATTAAGTCATGGGTGTGTTTTGTGTGTTACATTAATTAAGCCAATCAGTGCACGGGTTGCCATTGCCTTTAAGAAGTAGCGCCGCATTCATCGTAGCACAGTGATATTTACTGTATTTTGACTTAGTAAGGGCATTTTATGAGAGCAAGGAATGTTTCTGATTGTGTCTAATAACATGCACTCAAAGATCGAAATTCAACTGGAAACCTCAAAAATCAGCCAGAACTACAGGCTGGATCTAGTCACTTTTAAGTGACTAGATCTAGACTTTTAAGTAAAATGGGAACACAAAAACACATGTAGTCTCTTCCATAAGAACTCTAGAATCCATACAAAGAAGGCCTTCAACAAAATCAATGAGATATGTTAAAATAATGTATACGAGAGTAAATCCTCGCCCATTCACTATACCATTGAAAACAGTACAAATGAGTGCTTGTCCCAGATTGTGCTGGGGGGGGGGGTCCTAATGGTCAAGAATCTCCATCCACTGACGCAGAAGCATCACCATGCAGAAACGAGAAGTGTCCAAACGCAGCGGCTGTGTCCCATGCCCAGGAGACATCTTTGATATACAGTATCTTAGCATTCACATGCTACTTTTGAGCTTTTAGTTGTCCACAAATGTTGTCTCAAACAATCATTAAAATCCCACTGACAATGAATGGAGAAGTTTACATCGTTAATGTCTGAGCAAATCACACAATCCCTTCCTACTGCATATTCAGCTGTTGGTGTAGATTTCCATCTATACAAACATTCACCCCTCACTTCACACGGCTGTGATTCTGACAGATAAAGGATGCCAACGTTCCACGACCAAATGTATACTATTTTTTTCCTTTTCTCCCTTTTGCTCCGTCTCTCTCTCCTCACTGCTTGTTTTTTTTTTTTTTTTTAGAGACACTTCAGAATCAAGTGTTGGAAAATGAGTTTCTGTACAACGTGTTTATCTGTACAAAGATATACTGTATAGGCTGAATGGCAAACTGACTGGCGGTACACTCGCCATATAACTTGGATAATATCGTCCAGTTAAGAAAGAAATCTCACTCAATGTAGCACATTGTAGCTGGCATAGAGACTCAAGGACAGGTCAGGCCGTATGACTGATGCAACATTGGAATATTAAAGGGGGACCACCGCGACATTTTTCAAGATTTGTTGTTTTTAGCCTCGCCAGTAAATTTACACCCAAAAAGTTGTGTTTCAGTCAGACAGTCAGACCGTCATTGAGGGATTTTCTGAATGGGCATGAATGGTCTCTGTCAGATTCTTTCCTAATGTGATGTCGTATTCAGGGACAATATGAATAACCGTCCTCCTTGGACTTTTCCTCCACGGTTCAGTTCAGTCCCCACCCTTGCGGGTCCATTTGGTTTCATTTTTACACTCTCAAGAGTTAAAATATTCATCATCTAAATTAGCACCACTTAATTACGAAGTTTACACTGTTTTGTTGGCAAAATGCAGCCTGGAATTGTGGACAAAACCAAAAGAATTCTTTAATTTTAGGTCTCATTTTTCTTGTGAAAATGTCCTCAAATGGTGGTCCGTGGCTCAAATGCTGAATAAATGGTGGTCCCTGGTGTCAAAAAAGGTTGAAAACCCCTGCTCTACAATACATAGAGCACATCTAAAGTAATGTTCTCTAAAAAGTATCCATGACGCGCAGAGGGAGACATCAAGCTGTTAGCGTGCCATGCTGTTTGCGTGGGTCAAACGCATTGGCATTGCTGCTAAGCACTGATCACTGTATACCCCCACACAGGCCTTGAAGCATTATGTTTTAAGCCGCATATTACAATGTGCTTTTACAACCCTTATTTGAATCAGACTCTCTGAGCTACGCACACGCAGCCAACAAAACACATTTCCATTTGCACATAATTGTGGAAATGTCAGGGTGCTCTTCAATTCACAAGAAAGACCATTATTGCTCTGTCAACCTTTGCAAGCTCACGGTTAAATGCATTTCTCTTTTGCCTGAATATGCATCAAGCCGATGCCTAATGGGCGCTCCAAGAAACAGCAGCATCTACAAGCTCACAATGTGCCACATCTGCAACGCTTTGTGAGTTTGTAGATCTGCTAATTCAGTGATGTAGACCCACTGCGTCCAAATACGCAATTTACAGATCAGGGACACATTTGGACAGTGAGCTCTGCATCCCAAACATGCTGAAAATTAGACCCTTATCTAAAAATTAAGGGCCCCTGGGCCACCACCAGCCAAAGGGCCATAGAGCCTTTTACTACCCATCACAGTGCATAGTGTCTGCACACATGTTAGTTATGGCCAGCGACATTCACCTGCATTTCAGTAGGATTTACAGCAAGGAATTGCTTAAAAATGATGAACAAACAAAATAACTACGCCAAAAAAATGCAAACTGTTAGCTACCTTAGGTCAGGGGCCCCTGGGCAGGGCCCAACGTGTCTGTTGGGTAATCCTCCTCTACCCAATAGGAGACACGGAAAGACCCGTTGGACCAACCTCACCCACTCCCACAACAGGCCCACAATGCCCACACCACAGTGCCCCAGTGGGAATGGCACTGTGCTGCTGTGTGCCCTAGATCAGGGGTTTTCAACCAGTGGTCCGGGGACCACTAGTGGTTCGCTGATAGGATTCCAGCCTAAATGATGGAAAGTTGGTTAACCAGTAACTTTTTGAGAGCGCACTCTCAAGAGTTAAAATAGTCCAGTTACCTAAGCTAGATCTCCTTTGCATTGACAAAAAGATGTGTACCATTACACAGAGAAAAAACTGCATGTGTGCAGGGTATAAGCTTCTGTAACAACTTCTGTGGCAGAAGGCTGCACAGGGTAACAGTGAGACGCACCGTGGCAGGCGCCGTCCCTGATGAGTTATCTACTGTATAGGTGACGGCACCGCAGAGCCACTTTTTGAAGAGTTATAGGTGGAAAGACAAGGACCACAGGGATTTCCATCTTGTTTCGCCGTACATCTGCCGTCAGAACGGCCCTGGCAGCGTCTGTGGGAGGAGGGGGACGGGCGCAGAGCGAAAACAGGGGTCCCCGGGCTGCCTAAAGCTGCAGGCGCTGCCGCCAGCTGCTGCCTTCCACCGCTCTGAGCATTCTACAGCATTCCTCCAAGCCTGAATGAGCTGCCAGGTGACAGCGCTGTCAGCGAGCTTGTGCCGCTTCGCTCTTTTATGTGTCTGCCAAACATTTGGGGAATGTTCTTTTTTTTTTTTACCGCGTCTGCTATAGAACGGCATGAGAACTGCTGCTCAGCTCATGTCGCCGGCCTGCTTAACTTGTTGATTGTAATAAAAGGACGTGAATTTGACTGATACAAACCTTTTGTACATCGGCTGATGCACAAAAAAACAGAGAAAAAACAAACATAACAGCCAAATTGTCCAAATCAGAGTTTAAAAAAAGCATTTTGTGTTCTGAACTGAAACGTGTTCCACAGACATTATTTTGTCATTATTTATAATTATTTGCCATCATTTTCATGAACCATTAACAAATCGGTAAAAACAAACAAGCAGATCAAATCTCATTAACCTAACATTCCGATCTATCACATTGTTTTACATTATTGTTCAGCCAGACTAAAGGTACAAATACAGTGCATGGTTACCTCTAGCAATAGACTAGCCCTAGTCAGTTTTACTCAAAACTACTAGGCGGTGGCTCAGGGGTAGAGTGGCTGGATGTTAACTAAAGGGTTGCCGGTTTGAACCCGGGCTCCCCAGAGCTAGCGCTGAAGTGTCCCTGAGCAAGACACTGAATTCTTAATTGCTCCAGATGTGCAGGCTGGTACCTTGCATGGTTTCCGTTGCCACTGGTGCATGAATGTGATCTATGTAAAGCACTTTGGATGAAGGCGCTATATAAATGCAACCATCTACCATTTGAAACTGTTACATTGATAAATGTGATGGTGGGCTATCCTCTGTCAGGCACCAGTCTCATATGAATCATATAGTGGCAAATATTGGGGATAAGTACCAGGGCTTGACGCTAACTTGCCCGCTTGCCCGGGGCAAGTAAAAAATATGGTGGGGCAAGTGAAGACTGCTACCTGGTTGCCCGATCGGGCAAGTGTGCAACTTGGTGCAACACAACACCAGATAAATTTGTCTTGAAGACAGTCATTGCACTCTGCCTCTGTGTCTTTCCCTGCTTTCTAGATATCCACAATTCCAGGCTGGATTTGGGAAACAAAACAGGCAAATTAACATACAGATCAAAATGACCATTAATCTTCTACATTCTCTAGTTGTGTAGACCTGGGCTAATTAAGATGATGAATGTTAACTCTTGAGAGCGTAAAAATGAAACCAAATGGACCCGCAAGGGTCCATTTGGTTTCATTTTTACGTTCTCAAGAGTTACATCTGGTTAACCAACTTAACTGGGGACCACCTGGAACCTGGGGGGCAAGTGACCATGACCTGAGGGCAAGTAGAACCTGACTTGCACTTGCCCGATGGGCAAGTGCCTCAGAGACCTTAGTGTCAACCCCTGAGTACGTTTACACAAAATGGAATGGGGCCAGGAGCATTTCTAAATGGAAATGCAATACTATTTCCAAATCGTTACGTTCCGGTGCATTCTCATCCCATCTCTTTCCCTGTTTTAAAAGGGCTCCAACGTGGATTTTACAGTTTCATGATTGTGTGTTTTACCGTCCACAGTGTATTTATACAGGCCAAGTTGTTTTTTAAACAGTCAGACCTGAGATATCTGTGATGTTCTGTGTGTATTTGAATGGGCCCGGTTGCAGGAATGGACACAGATTCTCTTATTCATACCAATTTTAACACCCCTTTAACTTTGACTCTACCCTTTAAGTCATTGCATAGAATTCACACCCCATCTCAAAGAAGCCCAATGAAACTGACTGAAACCAGGCAGATCATGGGTATTCTAATGAGACAGGTAATAACAATGAGGTGGGTGGGGGCCGTATTTGTGGACATTTCTGGGAATGCACCCAAATAGCACACACCTGAAAAATAACTGCAACGTATCAGAGTGGTTGTTCAGGCTACAGAGTATAAAAAGAGGTATTTTAAAAGGGTACATTTATATGATACATTTGATTTCAAATTCATGGTGGAGCCCCTTTAATAGAACCGATTACACGCCCCTGGTGTATGAATCCAAGGCCATTTTTTGCGTGAGCGGCATGCAGGCACCCTGCACTCCATGGAGCCGCGTTTCCCTTTTCTCTGCCTCCGTGGGTTTCAATTTTAGGCACATGATTTGTTTTTCATTCCCGTGTCTCCGCAGGCATGTCATGGCTTTGGATCCCCCGTGGCCCAAGCAGCGACATTCTGTATATTTGTGCCAGCCAGCCAGCCAGGCTGTCCTGATGGGCAACATCAGCCATAATGCAACGTTGAGGTGCAAAGAAAAAAAAAAACACAATTTTGATCTACATGCGGCTCTCTTGGACATATAACTCAGAAAAACTGCTGTCTCTCCGGGTTTAACAGGGTGTGCAGGCCAGTGTTGCCAACTGCCAAGATCCAAAATGCACTAGTGGAACTAGTGGAAAATGCACTAGAATGTGCTAGAGCAGTGGTTTTCAACCATTTTCATACCAGGACCCACTCTTCTGCATTTTAGCCACGGAGGACCACCATTTGATGTTGAGTTTAGTCTCTCGGACTAATTTAGGAGAAATAACTGGCAAAATGTTGGTCAAAATAGCAATT
Source organism: Benthosema pterotum (assembly GCA_039105355.1). Lineage (NCBI taxonomy): Eukaryota > Metazoa > Chordata > Actinopteri > Myctophiformes > Myctophidae > Benthosema > Benthosema pterotum. The sequence continues at coordinate 5,591,995 of CM076974.1, forward strand.
CTTGAAAATGAGGTAATTCAGATGTTAAAATATAATTGAAATGAAAGCAAATGCACCCTCACGGGTCTTATTTATGCATGGCACCTGTCAACCAATTTCATCCCAACTCACCAGCAAAAAAAGCACTAGAATTTTCCACCAGGAGTTTTCCACTAATTTTGGCGCTAGGGGGTTCTGGAAAGAAGCAAAATATAACGACAAATGCGGCAAGTTGGCAACACTGTGTGCAGGCCGCAAGCGGATCGGCGAGGCTGGAGCACCGGCATGTGCAACGCGAGACACGACTGCGTGTGTATTTTTAACCTGCTCGCACGGTATAACCCGCGCCACTGTCTCGCTCTGCCAGACGGCGGGAGTGTACCTTCAGACCGTTGGTGTCATGTCGCCCGCGATAACATGAGCACACGTACGCCACGGCGCAGCATACAGTACGCCAGGCGGGCATGTGCGATTGGTGGGGAATATTTTCAGCCCTGCCACTAATCAACCCAGAAACCGTGATGCCCTCGCCGCCAGACACGGCGATACATCTCATCATATCCCCCCCCCCCAAATAGGGCAGCGAAAAGCTGCTACAGCACATAATAATTCCATGGGTGTGTATATATGCGGTATACCGTGCGACGCGACCCTCGTGCCGGGCGAGCTTCATGAATCTTCCCCCAAAATGTCAGGCAGCGGTTTACACGCATGCCGCGGCTCTTGCGGAGGAGGAGGAGGAGGAGACAGGCACAGCAGCTGCGGTGAAGATGAATGGGAAGCGATGTGGCCTTCGCCAGACGCCATTACCCCACCGTTTCAATTAAGACGTATGCGCCAGACGCGGGTTTTGATGGAGAAAGACACCGTGGGGCGGAGAGATTAAGCACGCTCTCTGGATCCGGCAAACATGTGTGCCGCGCGCTCTCCATATTATCCTAATGACAGTAATTACAAAGGCACATTAAAGTCTGCTTGGTTAAGTAAGGGTTAGGAGGTGGGACTAAAAAACGGCGGGTGATTGCATTTTTTTCAGACCGGTGTGTTTCTTTTTATGCACCTGGATGAGCGAGAAGAGATCAAGCCGGGGTCGTTGTTTTGGAGGGCAGTGTTGACGCCGTCGGCTAAAATCCAAAAATGTTTGGCACATTTTTTAATTTTTTTACTGATGCAGAGTAAGTGGAAACAAAATGAAAACTAAGCTATGATGACTACATAATACATAAACTGGACTTCTTAACCTAAGTTTTTTTCTTCACCACAAATAATACAAAGTGTGGCCTGTTGAGACCGGACATTCCTGGGATGAGTAACCCACTAAACATGTGGGTTGCACCCTCAGGAAATGTGCCAGATGAAACATTGTTCTGTTGGCATTCGCTCTTGTTTTGAACATCAAGTGCTCAGGTCAGGTGTGTGACGACCATACAGGTGTGTGCCACTCATTCACAGGTGTGTGGCAGGTACATAAGCAACCCATCCTTATGCCACTTTCTTAACTTTGTTTATGCACCAAGCAGCAACACTGGTGGCAATAAAGATGCCACGTTTGTCCCTTAGCATAAGGGCAGTCCAATAGGGCAATTAGAAGCTGGTGTTCCAGACAGCATCATCTTTTGGTGTCAGGACCATATCTTCAGAATCTGGGCCCTAATGCCCTCAAAGCAAGGCTTGGATGCAAGCCAAAATGATATAAATATGGCTGCAACAATTAATCATACTCTAATCATAATCTAATTGATAATTGAATTAGTTGTCAATTAATTTAGTTATGGATTAATCACAATGGAAACTAATCACTGGCATTATCGTGGGTGTTTCTCACTAACCATAATTTTCAACAATCTGATGATAGTTGCACAGCAGCAAAGCAAAATATGACACATTATTATTACACAGTATAATAAAGAACAAAACATAATATGGCTTGACTATTTATTTTTAAATTACTCATTTGTTCATTAGAGTACTGTTGCTTTTAGACTGACATGTGTATCTATTCTTGCTCCAATGCATGCAGTCAGAATAACCCTAATGATTTGATCTAATTAATTTAAAATGTGTTTGTTTGAACAGCAACCGAATCAGCGGCTAATCAAATGTATTTTTGTTAGTTAGAAGACATCTAAAATATATATTTAAGTTGATAGTTAAAGAATCAGATTAATGAATTAATTGTTTAAATAAACAGACGATGAATCAATTATTAAAATGATCTTCAGCAGCAGCTTTAAGATACATTCAGCAGCAGCTTTAAGATACATTACCAATTGATCTAATTAAGGTGGAGAAAATAATTACCGGCAGTTCAGTTTCTGAACTTAATGTTGCCCAGTGTATATTGAGAAACAAAAAACACACCAATATGTTAGGAATGCAACATTCAACAATAAGAGCGCCTCTCGCTTCACACAGGTTATTTATTTTAATGTTCACCATCCTCTAATAACATGTCCAACATAGAGACGCTGTGTTGAAAGTGCCACTCAGGCACTCTGACCCGTAACAACACCAACCTGTAGGCTGGCATCACGTCCTGATCTCTGTGGGTCTGGTGTAGTAACGTCTGTGTATTTAACAAATGTGATATGATCTACCTTACTCGCACTTTCCCTGCCAAGTGTTCTGTTACTGTGTTTAGAATGTCAGTGTCATTGATTAGACCAGTCATTAGTCCGATACCCTTTCCCAAACGTTTTCATTTTAAGGCCCCGCAAGTTGACAGTACTGAGCCTGTGGACCCCTCCATTTGAAGAGAAATGCCAGCCAGGGAGGCCAGGGAAGATCTATGTTTACAGCTCTAGCAGTGATTCTCAGCCAGTTTCATTTCAAGAACCCCCAGTTTGACATGCATTATGTACAGACCCCTCATTTAATGGCATTTCCATCTCTGGGACCTCCAATTTATTTTGTTAATTTAACTTGTGAGAGTGCTACCGAACAGAGCCATTACGGACCGTTATTGGTTCCATTTGAGTACACTGTCCCCTAGTGGTCCCCAGACCCCGTGTTGGGACCCACTGCCCTACACAGTATAGCAGAGACACTGTTCCTGGTCGACCATGCATGTAGAGGCCGACATCCTCTGTCGACTTGCACTAATATGCAAAAGATATACTGCAGCACAGCTTCCAACGTTTTAGTGCTTGGTTGCTGTGGAATGCACGCACACACGCACTCGGTTTTCATTTGGAGGCCCACATTAGAAGGCACGAAAGAAATGAACAACGTTAGTCTCCCAGAGAACTTAGGCGTCGTCAATTGTAAGCAGTCAGGCGCAGGAGAATGATTGCTTTCTTTTGGAATAGTATGCAAATGAACTCTCTCACATCCTGCCTTACTTTGGAGAGACTGACAGGGGGAAAATAAATCAATATAGGGTATTAAAATATGGAAACCTTTCTTAGAATAGTTTTGAATAATGCCATCTTTGAATACTATCAAGTTTCATACCAATCTAATAAATTTAAAGGACAACCTATTCTTTAATTTTTTTCAAACAAGATACAAGTCTTTGGTTGGTATTAGAGAAAGAAAAAGGCGATTGTTATTTTTGCTGCTTTCCTTCGTTGTAGCGATTTTAACTACAGTATGTTAGGGGTGTGTCTACGTTGTGTGCAGATGTGCAGCTTCTCTAATGGCAGGTGTTGTTGTTGCTCACATTAACATCGCTCTGAGAAATGCACAGCCTCTACAGGTTTAATTAGTGGTCCAGTCACAACAACTCAAACAGCAAACTCACCGCTGAACCGCGCTGCCCTGCGTGGCAGCAAAGGCACAATAGGAGGACTGAATAATACGTCTCCCGTCAGTTCTGCTCCGGCCACCATGCTGCTCAAAAAATTACACACTACCCACAGCTAGCAATTCTGCACCAACAATGACATTCACGCAGAAGAAAGCCGTTGTTTCCCCACGCGGGCTGAACATAACAGCTGTGGGCATGCCGCGGGTTACTAAAAAAACGTGACCTCTTTGGAGTGACACAAGAATGGATGTGGTGGTGGTGATGGTAGTGGTGGCAGTGGTGGGCCCTCTTTTTTTCCTCTCTCTCCCAGAGACCCGAGTCGGTGGAATTGGGGTATGGCCCCATTACTGGGCTGTATAGCTGCGAGGGAGCCGGCGAGAGCCCAGCCACAACAGCTATGGCGCTTGTGATAACAGCCGGGCTGTTTCTGCTAGTTTCACACAGTGGGCTGCAGACAAGGACTCATCCTGTCAGCATTGTCTCCAAGGGGCCACGCGGGTCCCTGACACACACACAGACACACACGCGCACACGCACACACACACACACACACGCATGCACGCACACACATGCATGCATGCACAATCTCAAAAACCTTCCCGCGAGTCTGTGGCAGTGGTGACACAGCTTGTGAGAGGGTCCCGTCGAAATAAATAGAGGTCATTCTCACCTTCTCTCCCTCTACCTCAAGCCCTTCCCTCCGGATTATTCGGCCCCCACAGAGACAGCTCCCCCACCGCTATACAGAACTATGCCCATAAGTCCCTGGGGGTGGGTGTGGGTGTGGGGGAGAGAGACTCAACAAAGAGTGTGCACCTACCAGGCACTGCATGCATGGCACACCTGCCAAAATAATGTTTTCAGCCCCGCGAGGAGGACGGAGGAGAACACACAGTATGCACAATGTGCTGAACTCGCCGCTTCATGCGGTCACCATAGAACAACAACAACACGCGAGCTATGCGGTATTTCTCCGGAAAAGGAACCGCATGCATGCATGTGGGAATATTACACTATAAGCATCCACACATGGCGCAGCGCTCAGATCAAACGTGTTAGGATGGAGTTGGTGCCACATGGCCAGTGTGGTGCATTGTGCTGGCATGCCGACACCCGCCTGGTTTGATGGCTGTGATAAGGACTCATTTGGTGGCAGTGTATGTGTGCTAGGAGTGGGCATGATGCATATGCTGTAGCGATGTGGCTTGTTGTTGTTTTTCGTCTGGCTCTCTCTGCGCGTGCTATTCTCTCTCCCGGGTTTTACTTTCTGTGTCTGTTAACCAATTCCGTGCTGTTACCAAATATAGGCGGGATCGCGAGGGTATAGTGTCAGTGAAATGCAAATGCTGTTGTCCCTGCAGTGCCCCCCCGGGAAAATGACCGGAACTGCTTCATATTGTATACCAAAACCAGAGCAGGACTCCCAACACGGGACTCAAGCAATCACTGAAAACAGTTGCAATCACTACTGTATATTAATGGCAAGTATTCATACAACTTAAGTTGAAAAATTACTATCCATTTAAAAAATGAAATAAAATAACGTGGAATTTCAACTTTTTTATTTTTTTGTGTTTGAGAGCTTTAATGGAAATTTCTCTCAGGAACAGCTCCTCTGAGCTTGTCCTTGTGATGATGTCATCATTACACCCTACTTACTTTGTATTATTACTCCTCTCCTTCAGTTTCAGTTCCAAATTTGCATTTCCACTTTGCCAAGATGGCAGGGAATATTGGTTTTATCTTAGCATAAGTATTAATAAGTCTCAAATGTAGAATAATCTGCATATAATCTGCCTCCACCACCTCAGGACATTGTGGTACTGCAGCTAAACTGCTTACCAGGGACCACCAGTGGTCCTTGAGAGGGTTCCAGGTGGTCCCCAGCTAAAAAGTCGACATGATTATAGAGAATGAGAAGGTTGGTCATTTTGATCTGTATGTTTGCCTGACAAAAACAAAATAAATCTTTAGTTTTGGGGTCTGTGGGGCTAAATATGCCATCAAATAGTGGTCCGCGACTCAAATGCTGAGTAAATAGTAGGCCCTGCGATCAAAATGATTGAAAACCACGGTCACCCTCAGACTCCTGTGGCCTTTCTCCTCTCGCTCTCAGTCTCGGTTCTTTGCTCTCTCTTCCTCTCGTCTCTTTGCCTCTCAGCGGCGTTGTAAACAGAACCGGCGGAACGGCCCGGATGGCCCAAAGGTTTACGAGTGGGATGGGGGGTGCGGGTCGCTGCATACATACAGCACCCCTCGCTTCCTCACCTGCTTTACTGCAGTCCACCGGCCGGCTGGCCGGATGGACGGCCGCGGCGTTTATTTATCACACGGCAAAGCCATTACTGTACTACTGAGGGCTACGGCGCGCTGTGCATATGTTCACTTTGTTACCCCCGACAGAAATGTCTCACCAGGGAGAAGCCTTTTAGTGGAGCACATATAAACTCTTTCCTTTTAGTGGCAGGCAGCGAAATGGTGAAATACATACATTTACAGCGTCTTTTTTTTAAGCTTTTTTTTTCTCCGACTAAACCCCAGAGTTTGACCTTCCTTCCCCAGTGAGGCGTGCGCCGCCGGTGCCGTGCGTCTTCTCTGAAACGCTGAAGCGACTCTTTTAAACAATGGGATACATCATTTATTTTTTTTCTCTCCCTCTCTTTCTTTCTTTCTTTCTTTCTTTCTTTCTTTCTTTCTTTCTTTCTTTCTTTCTTTCTTTCTTTCTTTCTTTCTTTCTCTTTCTTTCTTTCTTTTCCAACGCTCTCTCTATCCCCCGCGGGGACTGGTCTCGAGATTTTGCGGCCCGTGCCATCAGATAAGTTAGATTAACAAATCGTCAAATATTAGGAGCAGCTTTTTTTACATGTTGTAAACGCGATAAGGAACGGGTGTCTGGTGGGAAAGTTGAAGTTTTTCAAAATACGAAACATCTGCGTTTTGAGGGTCGGGGGGTTAGGGGGGGATCTCGTCTCGCAGGCTGAGAGACAGGGGCGGATGTAACATTTCCCAATTGGGGGCAGGAGAAAATGGTATGGGTGCGACTTCATCGCCTGTGACGCTTCACGCTACGGGCGATGAAGCCACCCCCAAACCATATTTTGTTACAGCACTTTTATTGGGCAAGTAAAGCATCAATAATAACATCAGTTGTTAAAGTTCCAACAGAGAACGCTAAAGGTCTGACTCAGAGTTTTCTGTTTTTAATGATGAAATGCTGTTGGTTTAGGGTGCGACAACTGTAGTTAGTTAGTAGCAGTAGTAGTGTTTCAAATCATTTTAAATATAAGCACTCTAATTTGAAAAATCTTGGGTTGTTTTGCATGCCATCATGTTTGGTGGGGCAGACTGAGCATTTAGGCGGGCATTGCCCCCCATTGCCATGCCTAGAGCCGCCCCTGCTGAGAGAGAGAGAGAGAGAGAGAGAGAGAGAGAGAGAGAGGCCCCGGAGAAGCGAAGAGAAGCCACACATTGGCCTCAGACCTCCAGCTGCAGTTGGTCAGAGCCATCAGATAAGAAAGGCAAACAGGAGATAAAGGGAGTGCTGTGAGATCTCTCAGCAGGCCCCGAATTAATGCTACTAATGTGCAGCACGTCAAGGGCTGAGCGTTTGAAGACACAGGCAAAGCGGGAGACGTTTCCATATGTTCAACAAACTCGGGAGGAGGCCTTGCGTGGTGAGGTCATGCACACGCACACGCACACACACACATACGTGCACGCTATCCTGAACACTGTTGTTGGCCTCAGAACAGTGGCCTCAATAATATTTATATATTTTCATAAGCTATATCACTCCCACCTCCAGTGCGCTCAGACGCATATTTCTTAGCAATCAAGGCCACGAGACAACCGCCCGCCCGCCCGCCCGCCTCTTGGTCTCATGACGAATCCGGCAATCAATGTGTGTACCTCCACAAATATGTGGGCCTACAGTATAATGAGACCATCTGAGGTGCATTACTGAACCACTGTACAAAAATGGCTTCAGTAGTGGTCTGTACACAAAGAAAACTACCATATATACGTATCAGAAAGGGGGAAAAACTAGAGAAAAGCTGCATTGCTGCACAACAAGTCATGGCGGCTAGGCAAACAGACACACGGTGTTTGCATCACGTTTGCAGGAGGTGTTGCTCGAGCAATCAGCCTCCATCCACCCATACAGTACCAATGTGAGAAGAAATCAGATTTACCCTGGAGCTTGGAATCTAGCTCTTCTCTCTTTCTAGCAGGCCTGCAGACACCTTTAAATATTTGACTTCTGTCTTCAGCAAAACATGAGTTGCAAGCAACCGATTGAGACACAGAGAGAGAGAGAGAGAGAGAGAGAGAGAGAGAGAGAGAGAGAGAGAGGAGTACACCAGTCACTACAGTGATAAACTGTACCCAAAGTAAAGTCTGTTTTCCTCCTCCAGAGTGCTTCTATTTAGATTCATGTTCATGTCCCGCTGTGCTTACTAAGTTAGTGCAATTGTAGTTTGCACAAAGAAAACAAAAGTCCTTTTTTTCCCGACTCTCATTGATACGAGCAATTGCATTTTAGTCTGGGCAGTCAGAGTGTCTGGAACAGTGGACTTGTAAAAGCCAGGAGGATTATCTATAAAGTGTTGGAGCAAGACAAATAAAAACAACCTTTTAAATCCAATCCAAAGCAATCAAAACCTACGGACGAGATAGTGCTGTTTCAAAGCCGGCGCGGTCAGAATATGAAGTGTTGTGGACGGAACAGAGGTAAACAGTATAATTGCACATGGAGCTGGAAATGGCTAATAATTCAAGGCACCCAGACTTACAAATATGTATGGTAAACTAACCACTTTCACTTTTCTTTTGATTTCAGTTCCCATGACATCCGTGTGATAACGATCCAAATGTTTTCTGTCGAATAGTAAAAGTTTAAAAGTCTTTTTTTTTAAACAGTCCAGTCTCCAAGCCTAAACTGCACCAAAACTAAACTGCAACTCTTTATTGCAACAAAACATCTCTAAGGACGTCACACCAATGAAACTCCTTGCAACCGCCATTAGGGAACATTGCCACATATTGTTATAGTCCCCGAACTGATATTATGTAAACACAAGGAAACCTGAGACCTGATTGTTAATGGACTAAAGAAATACCAAGACAAGAGCCTCCATTTTATCATTTGAATCCTATAATCAGAGTCGTTGTATATTTGGGACAATGCAGTGGGTACTTTTTCCCCTTTTCCTCTCCATTGAAGGTGAGGCAGCAGGCTGCGTAACCCCCTGCGGACACACAGAAAAATAGACCAACCTGCAGCTGGGCTCCATTGATTATAATGGCGGCGTACTGTTGCAGAGCCAATCCCGTCCCCAAGTGCAGCCCCAGGCCCCAAGTCAACACCCAGATGAAGACTGTGTGCCACAACCAGTGCCATGACAACAAAGGCTTTCAATTTTTGTTTTGTTGCCACAAGAGAGGCCGCTATTCTTTATTGTTCTTTGATTTCATCACCCTAACATAAGAGCACTCGGCTTCGGCTTGCCATGTGCCTGCCAAAACGAGTTCACAAACACACGCGCTGCTGTTGTTTTCCCCAATTGTTTTTTCTCGTTTGTTAACTCTGAGAGTGTACAAATGGAAGCGACGGCTCCATCTGTTCGGCGCTCGGAGTGAAGCGAACAGCAAAGGCTCTCTCCCGAGGGGAGCGGCTAGCGTGCATGTCCTCATCCTTAACTCATCCAGGTAGACAGTTTGCCCTTCCGGTGGCCTATACCCCCCCCCCCCCCCCCCCCCCCCCCCCCCCCCCCCCCCCCCCCCCCCCCACACACACACACACACACACCGACCCCCCTTGCAGACGCTTAAAGGAGAATTCCACACGGAAACACATCGGGCATCAATCTACCTTGATCCTTGTGTCATCAGTATATACTGTACTTGATTTTTGTCCCCTGTTCTTCATTTCTCCCCTGAGGTTCCCCTCTCCTCCCACAGGTTGTCTTTATTCTAATGTAGGTATTTAAGTATCTCTAAACTTTTTTATTTTATTTTTTTACAGACACATCACATCGAACCTCACACTACAGGATAATCAGGCCAAATTCAACCATCGACTTCCAGCTTGACGGCAGCAGCAGCAGCATGGGAGGACAGCTGGACTTAACAAGTGTGGTTTTACAAACATTAAAAACATTAAAAAAAGAACAACTTTTTGAAATACGATTTGACGATAATCAAACGAGTTAATAATGCCGCCTATGAAGAACCTCTCACTGCAGAGGAAGGTGAGGAGTTATTGACGGAGGAGATCTCCACCATCAAACAACAACCTGTGGCAACGCAAACTGTGGGAGGGAAGGAGGACCTCTGGGGGCATCTATGACAAAAATCAACGTACACTACAGTATATGAGGGCACAGGGATCAAGGTAGATTGATGCCTAATGTGTTTTGCTGTGGAATTCTCCTTTAAAGAAACCACCAGCGAGCCGGCATGTACCCCCATTTCACACACACGCCCGCCATATTTCATTTGTGCCTCCGCTGAGGGAGCCATATACATCCCCCTGCTCCTACTGGCGAGTATACACCGCAGAGAAGAGGTGAAAATGGTTATGTTATCTGTTTGCTTACGGGATAAAGGCAGTTGGAATGGAGCAGACGCGGGTGGGTCTGTGTGTGTGTGTGTATTTGAAGATGTCTCAGAGGTAATATCATGAATCTTTAGTTGGGTTTATGCTAACAAGGCCATTGTAGACACTCCCCCCAGATGGCAAACCCGTGTCTCTGCCCCCCCTGGAGAGACCAAGGCACCGCGCTGGGCACCGGCAGGCAGTGGCGGGGTCTCTGCCGCCGCCAAAAATAATTAAGCACGCTGTCACCGGCTTTTTGCAACATTCGCATAAAAACCTCCATCCAAGTCTCAACGTGGGACAAGGCCCCTGCCTCCCGTCTGCCTTCGCACACGCACACACACACACACACACACACACGCACACGCACGCACACGCACACGCACACGCACACGCACACACACACACACACACACACACGCGTGCACACACACACGCGTGCACACACACACGCGTGCACACACACACACACACACACACACACACACACACACACACACACACACACACACACACACACACACACACACACACACACACACACACACACACACACACACACACACACACACACACACACAGTGCAACACTTTCTGTTTACACACGGTGTCAGTGCTCGTGCGCGGAGGAGCCGGCGTTCTGATCAAACATCTGTCTCCGAGGGAAACCGAACCTGTGGAGTGAGCCAGCGAGGGAGCGACCAATCAGATCAGACCTTTTACGGGCCCATATAACTCATCCAGGTGATGTCATCATCCGGGGCCGACACCCCCTCCATCAACAGCTGCACACGATATAACGCACAACTTTCCAAAGCGACGACAATAACAGCCGCATATATTATACGCGGCTGGCCCCGATTCATAGAGTGCTGCACATGACTAACATGCGCCCAGAGGCTTCGCAGTGTGGCAGTTACATAAACAAACTTCTGAATTAATGATTATGCTAAAATGTGTGGTGACCCACAAGAGATATGAATCTCATTCTAAGTCACTGTTACGTTTTTCTTTTTCCTTTTTTTTCCAATGGCTTACTGTTTCTATGACAACACAGTAATAGTGTGTGTGTGTGTGTGTGTGTGTGTGTGTGTGTGTGTGTGTGTGTGTGTGTGTGTGTGTGTGTGTGTGTGTGTGTGTGTGTGTGTGTGTGTGTGTGTGTGTGTGTGTGTGTGTGTGTGTGTGTGTGTGTTTGGGCGGGGGAAATCATTCTCTATTTTAATGCTAAGCAGGTGTACATTAACATGCAATATCTGTCATGCTTTACATATCCATGCGATTATCTGTGATTGGCGTGAGGGAAATGATTCGTATCATATTATCATAGCCGATAAAAAACCCTGCAGAACGCGACTCCCGAGCAGGCAGGGTTCTCCTCCGGCAGTCTGTGCCTGGAAGGCTTGCCTGAAGTCATATCACCCCATGGGGTGATAACAACACATACAAACAGGTTTGTTTTGGGGGAGGTTTCATCTTGAATGTTTACTTTCTGCCTGTACGTATTGCAAGGCAATACGGCAGAAGTTCTAGGTTACTACTGTGGACTCAGATGCTCAGCCAAACTTCCACATTACTCCCATGCCAAATGCAAGTGTAGAATTTGTCATTTCTAAGCCATAGTGCTGAAGAGTATACTTCTACAACAGAGGAACCAGCTGATATACAATATTGCTATATTAGCTATTTAATAAAAATGAAAAGTGTATACCTAGTTTGACAAATACGTAATAATAAAAAAAAAAACGTTTTATTTTATTACTTTAATGTCTCTTTGGTACTCCCATGTTTGTGTTCTATCCCCACAAATAATTGTGAACAATCAGCCTTTCATATCTCTCTCTTAAAACTAAGAGGTCTGGGTTGATTTGCCCTGTCTGTTCATTAAATTGGGCATGCACGATTGCCGACAATTTGTCTGATTTAGCTTTGTCTACGACAATAGTCCACATACTTCACACTAACCATTAGATATGATGGAACCAGCCACAAGGATCACAATAGAAATAAGCAGAGATAAGTTGTAGTGGGACTTTTAAAAGTAGGGGGATGCCTCTTAAGACATGTGCACGCACACATACAAGTATAGCATATTGAGAAAGATGGTTTACAATGCTAATTGTAACAATAGAAGTAGATGACAAGTCAAAAAACATATTTTTGCCCCAAAAATATTTTAGATGTAATGAAGTGGAGGAACGCCATCCCCTGTGCCCCCCCCTCCACTACACCCCTGGAAATAAGTTAAGTCTATTCATGATATCTTTAATTTCTATATTCTATATACAGTACATTATTCTATATTTTATTCTATTGACAACAGATACAGTTGAACAACCTCTAAAAGCAAACCAACAACAAAAAAGCGTTATGACAGGTATAATGACAATGCATTTTTAGTAGATTTATCACGTAAACCTGAGTGCATGCAGCCACACTAATGCGGCGCAGGTTATTAAGCACTTCAGCTGAGTTGTTGCCATAACCCCATTGATCTCATGTACTCCAGAATGTACAGTACAGTATACACTCACTCCATGCCTCGCAAAGGTCACTGCGTGGAACTGCTTCCTACAGCTCATTCTCTGTGTTAGGTCATGCCTCAGACAGCCCACATCCAATTTAAGGTGTCTGTGAAATTGATTAATCGAGTTAAAAGTGTGGCTGTTAAAGTACTGGCATGCCTTTGACACTTGCGTCATCATTTCCCCCACACCTTAATGCGTTTCATAATTGTCAGTGCTGGGTAGTGTGAAAACTCATCCGTCTCGACGACCTCATATATACCGAGGGACTACCTAGCCTGGCTCAGCTCTCAATCAGCACCTTAAAAAAATCCTACCTTATTTTTTCCCTGTGATTCAAGGACTGGCTTCCCTGGCTTTGGGGGCGCTGGTGCCGGATGAAAATCCGAGCACAGCACCTGATTGGCCAACAGCCCTGTCACTCACTTCGTTTCACTTCATTATTCTTTCAAGAAGCGTCAGGTTTTAGGTTTTATAAACATCATCATATAGCGACATATTTCACAGCTTTTAATCACATGCTAGTAACATGGTGACATGCTACTCACCTACTTCAGTCTGAATAATGAAGTGAAATGAAATTTAGACAATTCAGTACTGAAGTCAGGCTAGGGACTATCCATAATTCTAATGTCCCATTACTCCTGTTGTGTGTTGTGTCACACACTGAAAGATTTATCAAATCATATATCCTACTCAGACTGCCAGGTTTGATTCTTCTTCTTTTTTTTTGGTTTAGCGAGTTAAACCACTCTGAAAAAGTCGGGAAACAACTTATGCAGTCAAAGTGTAAACGGTTCTTTGAGTAACACACGTTAAGCTCAGAAATTCGATTGCTTTCCATCCAACCGGAGTCTCTGTCCGTCTCTAAGCACCACATGTTGTGAGCTTGTATGAGCTTGTAGATCATTGTTTCTTTCCCCCGGTCGGTGCGTGACATGGTGTGCAACCAAGTATTAATCAGACATCATAATGTTTCCCTGATTCACGTGCATGAAAAGCTCTGATTGCTGTCCACACAGTCACTGTCACTGGAGAGCCAGACATGTAGTGGAATCATCAGTACAATAGGCTATTTGTATTTGAATTGTGGCAAAGTGACACACTTAGATACTATCCAGTCCACTTGCCCAAATGTGCATAATTGTGTTGACGGCTATGGTTCAGCATCATGGAAACCCCCTATTTAGATATTATCCAACTCCTCTTAAAGTGTGATGAAATTCAGATTTAGTTTTTGTCTTCGATCCTTAATGTTATGGTCACCTTTTACGCCAATAGATTGCTGTAGTACACATCCACCAGTTCCCCCAGGCAGGGACTCTGACTGAGGGGGCAGACAGACAGGCAGGCAGACAGACAGGCAGGCAGGCAGGCAGGCAGGCAGGCAGACAGGCAGACAGGCAGACAGGCAGACAGGCAGGCAGGCAGGCAGGCAGGCAGGCAGGCAGGCAGGCAGGCAGGCAGGCAGACAGGCAGGCAGGCAAGCAGACAAGCAGGCAGGCAGACAGGCAGGCAGGCAGACAGGCAGACAGGCAGGCAGACAGACAGGCAGACAGGCAGACAGGCAGGCAGGCAGGCAGGCAGGCAGGCAGGCAGGCAGGCAGGCAGACAGACAGACAGACAGGCAGACAGACAGACAGACAGGCTGCTGGGTGTCAGCAGCAGCCATGCTCGGTGCGCTGCGCCGCTGACCTGGGGAAATAAATTCTTTAACAGGTGGCCGGCGCGGCGTGCAAAGGGAAAGGGCTAAATCAGCAGCACACCTTCCTGCTGCCGGTGAGCCTGCCTGGCTGTTTTATGGGCCTTAATTACACAGTCCTCCTCCAAAAACCTCCAGCCCCCTCCCGTCCCTCGCCAACCTCGGCGCCCCAGCTACGGCGCCCTTCATTCACCCTCTGACTTTATACCACGGCCGCGCTGCACAGACGAGCACGCACGCAGTTCAGACGCAGTCAGGCATAGCCGTCTGCGATATAGCCTTCCTTACAGGGTACACATGCGGAACAGCTACCATGTCAATGAAATAACAGTGGTTACCAAGCTTTTTCACGGTATAAGGACCCCCAAACTGACACTAATTAGCCTGCGGGCCCCCATTTGAGAATATATGCCAGGAACCTCCATAAGAGAACATTTTGCAAGCTCTAGCAGTGAATTATCAACTAGTTTAAATGGGCTCCACCATGAGTTTTACATTTTAAAAGATTTTTCGTGTTTGGGGTGTATTTTTATACCCCAAAAAGTTCAGACATATTGAGATATCTGTGATTTTCTGTGTGTGTCTAAATGGGGGGCACATGGATGGGCATTCTCAAAGTCTCCTATTTAGTGATGTCACTAACAAATATACCAATTTGTATAGTCCTAGGAATCCACACCCCGTCTCAAAGAAGCCCAGGGCAGAACGGTCAAGACACCAGAAACACAATGACGTCATCATGCATCTGGCACTTAAGAATAAGGGTTTGACCGTGAAAGCCATGGCCAGAGCCGTGGCATATACACAGAATACGTAGCTATTCTGTGTTTAGCACAGAGGGAGTTAAAAAGGCAGCATTTATATGATACATTTTGATTTTAAAGTCATGTTGGAGACCCTTTAAATTCAAGAACGCTTAGTTGGCCAGGCCTTAGGTGACGGACCTCCATCGGCCCCTCTCTGAGACCCCGAAGTATACATTTTGTAAACTCTCAGAGTCACAGGCCCATGTGAGGGTCCATTTGGCTCCAAACTATCGTCACCAGGGACCCCATGGAACTCCTGTCAAGGAGTGTCCTTGAAGGGAGTGTCCTCGCCGGACCCCACTTTCGAAACCGCCGCATTTAAATAACAGCGTGAGTATCAAATCTAATCACGTGCGCCAGGGTGTCTGACAGGCAGGCGTGGCGGAGGGTGATATATATATATATATATATATATATATATATATATATATATATATATATATATATATATATATATATATATATATATATATATATATTTATATATATATATACTGGTGCTCTGGACAGGCTCTCCGTTCATTGATTGGCTTTCTGAATGACACCGGGAGGTTTTTTTCTTCTTTTTTTTTTGCCCCTTGACTGCCTCCCTGGGGGCGATGGGCCATGTGTAGTTTTGTCAGAGCCTCTCTCTCTGTAGCTAAGCAACTGAGCGTTACGGTGAAAAGGAGACCAGAAGAGGCTGGCGGCGGTTGCTAGGGAACTGCCGGCAGAGTGTTACTACTTGTGAGCGGCGCGGTGCGGCACGGAGTGGAGCGGAGCGGGCGCTCGATAGATCAGCCTCTAATGGTTCAGGTCTGATGGTGCTGCGCCCCTTACAAGGAGATGAGGGATCACAAGGCACAGCGCACGGCGGCACGCGTACAGAGCAGTGGCTGCTCTCTCTCTCTCTCACACACACACACACACACCCAACAGCGCCATATGTCACCGCCGGCGACTCTCAGGAGTATCCCCCTCCCTACCCACCCACCCACCTACTGCCCCCACGCACACATAACACGACCCCGCCACGAAAATGACGGCAGGGCAGGATGTTTTTTTCTTCTTCTTCCCTAGATAGGACATGCCATTTGCATAGGAGTGGGAGCAGTGTGTCTGAATAATTGAGAGGTGTGGTGGTGGCAGAGAGAGAGAGACAGAGAGAGAGAGGTGGGGTATGTATGCCTGGCAGCCAAATCCATTAGCCCGGTGCTTCTGCTTTGCTTGCATGGGGGCTGAGGCAGAGGCAGCTTGATGTGTAGGGGTGGCTCACTTATCGGACGCTATAAAGGACACCCAGCCCGGTGCGGATGCCATCATCATCACCACAACCACCACTGCCTGCCACCCCACCTGCCCTCTCTGTGCTCCCATCATGCCTCGGGGGAGAAAGAGAGAGAGAGAAAGCAGTGTCGACTTTGACAGCGCATTTTGATGTGTTCATTTTAGTCACAGTCTTTTAAATTGTTAAATCTGGATTGATTTAGTCAGTCTATTTTAGTCGACTAAATTCGACTAGATTTTAGTCGACGAGGTCTGCAATCGATTCGATGTATTGTATATTCGAATGTATTTCGGTATGCCTTGACGGCGTCGTAGGCTGATTTTACACTTGCTGTAACTCGGGAGGGAGAATCACAGTGTGAGATTATGAACTTGTAGATCTGTTATTGTCAGATTGTTTTTGTACGCTTCTAAATGTCTTGATGAAATGAACAAGGTGGCCTCAAAACAGCCAAACAGCTTTGCCACACCTCCAAGTTTTGACTCAAGATCGGATATTTACAATCAAATGGGATCAGAATGGGATCTACAATCTCTGTAAAGCGCCTTGGATAATAAAGGCACCATAACCATTTTGTTTGCTGTTACAGGGCTTGACACTAACACTTGCCCGCTTGCCCGGGGCAAGTAAAAAAAAATGGTGGGGCAAGTGAAGACTGCTACCTGGTTGCCCGATTGGGCAAGTGTGCAACTTAGTGCACTATAACACTACACAAGATAAATTTGTCTTGAAGGCAGTCATTGCACTCTGCCTCTGTGTCTTTCCCTGCTTTCTAGCTATCCACAATTCCAGGCTGGATTTGGGAAACAAAACAGGCAAATTAACATACACATCAAAATGACCTAATCTTCTACATTCTCTAGTTGTGTAGACCTAAGATGATTAATTTTAACTCTTGAGTGTAAAAATGAAACCAAATGGACCCGCAAGGGTCCATTTGGTTTCATTTTTAGAGTTACATCTGGTTAACCAACCCCTGTGTTAGAACGTACTGTTAGTCTTCGTACTGTTCGTCAGTGACGAACATTATTCGTCACTGCAGAGAGGCGTGGGAGACAGGGAGATACACACAGTCAAAGCAGAAGCGTAGAGTAGAGAGGGAGAGATCACGCCAGGGCTCAGTCACAGCAAAAGGCAGATGAGGAGGTGTCGTGTGTTCCAGCTTTATAATTGGATTGCACGGGCAGTCAAACGAGAGGCTACTTATCGCCGACAGCAGCTCCACAAGAACACTTGTCCGTCTCTTTAGCCAGAGCGGCCTTTAAAAAAAGCATTAAGGACAAATGAAGCGTGGAAAAAGAAGATGCCACGATTTCGGTTTAAGAAGCACAGTATGCAGGCGGTTTCGTTTTAACGGCCATTTTGCGCTGCGATAACGAGCGGCTTTGTGGGCCTCGTTGGGAGGCTAATAGTCCAGTGGACGTGGCTGGCTGGTGGTGGCGGACCCCCGCAGGGGCTATATACCTCAAAGGGCAGAGTTATACCTGCTATCTGCTATGTGTGCCCTGCGGGCATGTGTCTGCAGATCAGCCAGTCCTAACCTGTGGGCTGCCATGGGGTTCAAATAGCCGTTCTACAAGCCCACAATGTGTTGATGATTGGTTGAATGCAAAGCAGTTTAGGGATGAAAGGAACATAGGGCCCTATAGGCATACTAGAGTATGTCTGACATTATGACACATGAGATAAAAAAAAAAAAATAGAGCTGGCTGTATGCCATTCAACTGATTGGTGATTTCTCAGCTTAATTAAAGTGGAATTCCACCCATTTTCAGCATTTTACAATGTCAGAAATGTCTTAGAAATGTCGTGTGGACATAATAAAAAAGTCCCCCCATTCCATTCTCTGTTTCATAGAAATTGAAAATGATATGTTAATGATTTTTCTTTCAGACCCTTTTTTGAGGGTGTGTTCCATCTGTACACCCTCAGAAAAATGTTAAAAATGGGTGGAATTCCCCCCTATTTTAACCTTGACTTGAACTCTATAAGCTATTCTAAAAAACATCCATTTAATCTCCCAATATCTCAATAGTTTTCATGTGATTTTCTGCTTTCATATGAAATGAAAACAAAAATGCGCCTTCAGCCTATTCCGCTGTGACTTGCGTCTGGTTTTGTTAGCGTTAATGCTACTGAGCTGAAATAAGGTCAAAATCCTCTAGAAAACGTCAATGTTCCCATCGCGCTCAATCACAACCTCCACACATCCTGACGTTATTGTCGACACCTTGGAGAGTGTGTTAGTGTCTGACAAAAAAAGCTGCAGCCCAAAAGAAAGAGAAGCTGGTGGCCATGAGAAGAAAACTCAAGGTCAGGTAGGTCTTAGACAGAATTTCCCATTAATTTTCCTGATAGACTTTTCAATAAGTATTTATTACCTTTTAAGCCTTGTACAAAGACAACAAGAATTGTGACAAATCATGACAACAAAAGCAACATTTTGGACCAAAAGAAACCAACGAAAAGCAATGAACAAATGTTGCCATGATTTGTTTGGCTTAAATTATTGTGCTTGTCATGATTTGTCACAAGCCAAGTTAAATACTTTCTATATACGCCATATGGATTCAACTTGTAGCCTACTAGTGTACAGTATTCACACTACAGTATTCACACTACAGTAGCCTATCCGCGTGGCAGCTGTCAGAGGAGATACTGTACACCAGGGCTGCCCAAAAGGTAGATTGTGATCTACCAGTAGATCACACAGGCTGTACAGGTAGATCACATGACAGTCCCCCCAGCACTTGGACACTTATAGATCTGTAACTCTTGAGAGCGGTAAAATGAAACCAAATGGACTCCTAAGGGTCCGTTTGGTTTCATTTTAACGCTCTCAAGAGTTAAATTATATTTAAACATCTGAATTGCGTAATTTCAAGTGTCCACATAATTAGAAAATGGAGAATAATTGTTATTTTGACCAAAGTTTTGCCAGTTCTCTTTCCCAATTGTGGACAAAAACAAGAGGTGCAAGATACTAAACTCAAGATCACAAACTGTCAACTCAAACCTCAAATACTGTTTTCGAACGTCAATAGTAGCGTATACAGAAAAATCTTCCAATCCCCCCCCCCCCCTCGATTTTTCAGTGCATTATTCTTAAACATTATAACAGGTCACTAACTTCAAACTTTCTAGGGGCCTTGAAATGGATTTTCAGTAATGGAACAATCATATTTTTGATGTGTAGATCTTGTTGAGCCGCATTTTGAAAGTAGCTCTCAAGTCGAAAAAGTGTGGGCACCCCTGCTGTACACCCTCAGCAGTAACAGTGAACACCCTCAGCAGTATCACTGATCACCCAACATCAGGCTAATGGATTGCATTTTATAGCGCTTTTCCAAGTGCTCAAAGCGCTTTACAATGGTCCATTCATTCATACACTGGGAAGTAGAGCGGCGAACAGTCAACGCCAGCGTCCCCACTTCCCACATTCACACACCAATGGTGGCTCACACCGACCAACTCATTGGAGGCAATTTGGGGTTCAGTGTCTTGCCCAAGGACACTTCGACACATAGACAGGAGGAGCCGGGATTCGAACCGCCGACCCACGGGTCATTGGACGACCTGCTCTACCTCCTGAGCCACAGCCGCCCCTAAACAACAACAGGGGTTGGCACAGTGACATGGTGGACTGCAGTGCAGAGGTCTAATAAATCATTAAAAGCCAGCTTCTATATACTTTTTTTTTAATATAGGCACACTATAGTAGCTCTATTCATTTGACACTACAGCGTGTTGCAAATGTAAATAAACCATGCGTTTGCAGTTGTGGAGAAATTATAAAATAAGCAATATAAGCCTGGAGCAATATTTAAATCGGAGCTCGGTAAGCAGTCTAAGTGTACCGAATATTTAAAATGGCAATCCAGAATTATTTAATGAAAAGTAAATTTGACCATTCTGGTTATGGCAGAGTAACACATAGAGTAAACTATAGTACATGATCAGAGGTTTTTGTCTCCTTACATTTAGATAATGCAGGGCAACTGTTGGCCCCACACATGCGGTCCATCATAACAGCACTTTAATATTGTGGACCTCGGATTAATATCAGAACATTGATATTGTTGATTTTAGCTGCTACGATTACAAACATGCAAATATGACCCGCTTCAATTACTTCAGCCTATAAATGATTATGTAGCTTAATGACTAGCATTCAAATATTATTGTCTTCTTTATGATCAATATATTTGCATTTAGTTCATAAACAACATGGATTTAAATATAATATATTGAAATATTATTTTTCAGGAGGATCCCAATTTCAAAAATAGCAAAAACTAATTCAACACAAAAAGTATAAAATGTAAAAATAAGTAAAAAAAAAAAACTAAAACATTGCAATTTAAATATGCAACACATTTGGGCTTGTAGATCGAGTGTTTCCTTCTACAGCAGTAATATGCAATGCGTCTCTCTGGAGTACTGAGTGTGGAAATATATAGCATCCCTCTCCATCGTCAGTCGCCCACACCTGTTGTTTTAAACCCCAATGTGCAGGAGGAGACCTGGATTCAAATCCCAGGGCAGGACATGAAGGTTACTGACTGTAGCTTTAAAAGCTACAAGACCACACCAGACTGAGTGGTCTCGGGTCGCAGGTTCATCTGCTCGTGACTCATCCATAATAAAGCAGAGTCTCTGTCTTAGCGAGTTTCACAATTTTTGATGTTTCCGCACGAAAGATCAGAAAACGAAAAAACAATGATTTATGCTGCAGCGCCTGGTGGTGGATGACATTCACACAGAGCAAAACAGACTGGGGTGCGGCACTGAGATATATTTGCATATAAGCCTCTGAATCAACACAATAAGGCAATGGGGAAAAAAAAAGCAGAATTAGGTGGTACTCATTGACAGGATGTTTCACCCTATTAGACATTGTTTTTCTTTTGATCTGTCGGGTTCTGGGTGCTTTTATTGTTTCAGTGCATTCTCTTGCATGGCATTTGAAAGGCACAAATGGAAAAAAAACTATGCCTGCATAAAAGGGATGGGGTATACACTACATATTCAGGCTGTATTATGCATAATCTGATTAAAAAAAAACTGTCTAACTAATGATGCTATATCAAAAACGAGGATGTGGGAAGTTCAATCACATGATTCATCATAGTTTGTCATGCAATAGTGTCACTTGCCGCAAAGCGAAACAAATGAACTTGAGGATCTGCTAATTTGGGACTTACTGGTCAGGTATGCACCAGTCAATTAACACCTCTTTGACTTCTTGTTGACATGATCATGATCATGTAAGATGGCATGATAATAGGAGATACAGGCGATTGAAATTGGATGTTTATGGGCATGATGACAGCTAGCAACCCGATATTAACGTATCATTATGATTTGATCACTCAATAGAACTATACAGGAATCATTGCCGTTGTTCAAAACCGATGGCCATCGGCATAACTATTTATTGTTTAATTGACAGCTATGAACTATATCAATGGCGCTAACATTGATAAGCAGTGCAAGATGTTTAACAATTTAACTTAGAGTGTAAAATGAAACCCACCGTATGGATCCAAACCGCATGGATCCATTTGATTTCATTTTATACTCTCAAGAATTAAAGATTTGTTTTGGTTACCAACTCTCCCTCATTTTGCTGGGGGCCACCTGCAGAGGAACGTCCTCAAAGACCACTCGCTGGTGGTCCCAGACCACGTAAGCAACACTGAAAATGAACAAGCTTTGAACAAACCCACGTCAGGAGAAAGCAAGAGATAGGGACGGAGGTCGAGGCTCGTAAATCCAAACGCGTCGCCATTACGGTCGTGGGTCTCGTTTGCGCGTCATTGGAACAGAAGTTCACAAGCGCCGTCCGCTCAGAGTTATTCTGACGCTAAGTGCCGTTGCACACGATAGCATAAACACACACACACACAAGGAGTGAAGGACAGCCAGAGAGTGGCCTAGCACTTTGAAAAGATGCAGCTGTGCAGTGTTTACAGAGCCTATAGCCCTCTCTCGTCTAACACACTCTCGCTCATATTCTCACATGGAAAGTCGGGCACAAAGAGACATGCCACCATTAAGTTGGCCCCGGGGCTCTCTTTAAGTGGACGTGGCCGACTAAAACGCATTACAAAACACAACGTGTATAATGTTTTTTAAGCACAATAGATTCCCTGTCCCCTGGGAGACCAGTAAGTGGGCCTGTACTAGTTGCAGCCACTATATAAATCAAAAGCATACATGCAAATTGGACAACTTGGGCTACAGGAGGACATGATTTTTCTGCATTGTCAGGCTACATTACAATACTAGAACATTTCGTCTTGCGAGAAACATTAGGTCCACTTATATATAGTGTCGTCATTATCGGTGGATGCTTTATAATGTAATGATTTCTTTCTTTGGTGGATGTACAGTACCTGGAATGCAAGGTTTTGTCACAATGATGTTTTAGCACACCAAGCTTCGGCAGACTAACCCTACTTCTACTAATCCTCCATTTATGCAGAGCTTTAACAAAAATACTGTTTGTGTATGTCTTTCGTTTAAACAACGCTGGTTGTTTATGAGTCAACATCGCATTGTCACCCGAGCATATGCCTGTCTAGACGACTTGGTTGCTCCCTATTAAAAATAAAAGAGAGCCGGCCGCTACAAGAATAGCTAAATGGAAGCTATCACGGCAGGAGTTTACGCTGCATTCTAATGAGCTTGTTACTATGGTGTTAGCGCAGAGTTGTCCTCTGAGTAGGAGTCGGGGTCTCATTTGCATGCATTCATATTTAATTCTGCCGGCCAGCGGAGACAGGTGTTGATATGGCCCTAATGTGACGCCTGACACAGCCCGAGCCCCGTAATTATTTTCCCTGACCTGCCCCGAGAATCATCTTCCCTCCCAGTTAATTGCTAACATAAACAGATCCTCAGGTGTTTCTGGGTTCATGCTGGAGGAGGAGTCACGCAACTTGTCAAAGTCCTTCATAAATATGCATCGCCGTTTTTTATGCACGCCGTAAATTACTTCCCTTATTCCGAGGGGGGAAGAAAAAAAACATCATGATTGGAAGACTGATTGATATGAATAACAGTGGAAGGAGCCATGATGGAAGGTGCATTATCTTTGCCAGACATCATCAACAGCCCCAAGAAACTGTTTTTAGAAGCAGACAGGGGGAAGGGAAAAAAAAGATTATGCCATAAATTCCTGAATGAATAATTAATGTACAAGTGTGACTGCTGCATGCCATCAACCTTCCTTACGGAGCGACTGAGGCCATTGTTGCTGACTGTTCAATATTTTAAAAGGCACGGTGGGCAATGGGGAAAACGCTCCTTCTCCCCTCGTACACGTCATGGCCCGCGGTTGGTTCTGTAAATAGATCCACGCGCTGGCACCTTTTTATTGTGGCTCTTCTTTGGCGTCTCGCGTCGCCTACTGTTTGGCGTGTTGTCTGCGCGAGTGAATATTTAATGAATGGAAAGCGCGTAGCGGCGAGCTACATGGCTCTCCTCCACTGCTGTTCATCTGGGCATGGAGTCAGCGGAGGGAGAAAAAAAAAAACTCTCTCTGGCTCTGCCATCTGTTGGAATCAATAAGGGAGACATGGACCCCCCCATCCCTCCCTCCCTACACCCCCGTAGCCCCCACGCCGTTCAGGGGGCTTCCATGCAGCATGCGGGCGATTAAAGCTAACCCCCGTGCTATGTTCCTGCATGTCCCGCACACCAACCGGCAAGGTTAAATGGCAGGTGCTGAAAGAAATGTATTATACCCTGTGCAGCAATGCTAATCCCCTCAATTAAATTACAGCCCTGGAGCAGACTATGGGCCTTTCCTGGAGCCATGTATTGTACTCCGCACCCACCGGCGCTCACACCACAATATAAGCCCCGCCGTCATGCGTTGTGTGTCTCATTGTGCATCCTTGGTGCGGTCCACGCTCCTCCGCGCTGTGTCGGGCCTCTGGTTGTGATTTGAGGAGGGCGCGACAGTCGCCCACTAAGGCTACTGTACACACGGAGTGTTTGCATGGCGTAAACCAGAAATTAAGCGCTTTCAGAAAGGGGGTGGGCGGCACGTGTTTGTTCGGCGCAGGCGAAGGAGTATTACGAAGGCTCGGCGGTGAGACAACAGGAACAGTCGATAATCCTCTCCATCCTGTTTGCCCCGGCAACAACTGTTGTCTGAATGTGTGTCTGTGTGTGTGTGTGTGTATGCGCCTCCTAAACGGCAATCTGCGGCAGATGGGGAAAAGGAACTGACGGGCAAGTTAGCACTTCTGCTTTTAGCCCAGGGGAGAGTGCTCCCTTTTTCTAAACGGTCAAAAATAAAGTTGTTTAATTGTAGTTTATTCCAGAGCCTGATTGCTTTTATTGAGCACCATTATTCTTGTTAATGAGCCTGTAATGTGAACGCTGATAATGTGAAAGCCAGCCTTTATTCGCCTCCTCAACAACAAACCCCAGCGTTTTTTTTTCCTTCTTTCTCCGCACTAAATCCTCGGCTATATACATCCCTTATAGCCAAGCATCTGTTTGCTGCCTCCCCCCGTCTTCTCTGTCATTGACCTGTAGCGAATCAGTGCAGTGGGTGAAACTTTATGTCCCTTGGTTAACATTGCCTACCAGGACACTGCTGGCCAGCTATAGGACATAGTGAAAAGCACGGCGGTAGGTAGGTAGGTAGGTTGGTGGGGCTCACATCGAGGGAACGAGCGTATATAAAGATAAATGATAGTGGACTCTCGTGGCGACGGTGCTGGTGGTGGTGGAGAAGGTGTCATTGAAATTTACGAGGATATAATGAAGGATGTTTACTCTCGGGGAGTTTACGTTGGGAACGGAGGTTTGTTTATACGGATGTTTACAGTTAAAGAGTCATCTTCCTTGGAACACTAAGTATGCGGTGTGTGTTAGCCACACACACACACACACACACACACACACACACACACACACACACACACACACACACACACACACACACACACACACACACACACACACACACACACACACACACACACACACACAGACATGTGTGCACTGCTTTTGGCAGCGGTCAGCCATTAGCAGTGTCGTACTGGCTGTTCACCTGACTTATGCTGCATTCCTATGGGATCAGGCACGCAGTATAGACAGCAAGCTGCATCAATGTTAAGATATATCTAATCGTTCTACCATTCTGTGCCAGCAAGCAGGTTCTGCTGTTTAGCGTCTACCGCTAGGATAATGTGCGATTTTTTTTTTGCTATAACAATCTATATACAGTTGAAATGCAGTCATGAATATTCTGTTTGCCGTGTAAAAGTGGAATCCAAAAAATGATGATTTAATTTCGAATGCATTTAGTTATAGGGTATATCTTATGATAACTTTCTTATCTTAAATGCAAATACATTACACATAAAGAAGGGAAATAAACACAAAATTTGTCATTCGACTAATAATAACTGAGAATTAAGTACTTAAAGCAGGTCATGTTTGTAATTGTAAAACTTGAAATCGATTATATTTCGATATCTGGATATTAAAGGAGCATTCACTGATTTGGGGGGAAAAAAACGGTCTACCCGGCAACACGATGTCCACATGCACATTCTACAGTGTTCTACTGTAGAATGCGGTGGACACGTAACAAACCAACAGCATGTGCACCAAGGCCTAGCCTGCCTAATTGGAGGAAGACCTCTCTCATCCTTAGTGGCTGAAGGCCTTGTCTCCCACCTCCAAAACCAAGCTTTTTTTTTTTTTTACCCCAGCGGCTCCCCGGGGATAGGGAGGAACTCTATATATGACCATAGAGTTCCTCCCCGTTCCCGGGGACACTCTATAGAGATGCGCAGTGACGTCACCGCCCCGGTTCCAGAAGTCTTTTCCCCATTCATTTTTCTCATAGACTTTTCGAAAATAATTTATATCAAGACGATTACGCCGCGGACAAAACCAACTCGAGTCGTGACGAATCATGATGACACACACAAACTTTTGGGACAATAAAATAATTTCTAAGATGAAAAACGAAACAAAAAGTCTTGTATCATGCCGTTTTCTACTTCTTCCTAATTATATATTATATGACGATATTGTGTTTGTTGTCATGATTTGTCACGACCCGAGTTGGCTTTGGCCGTGGCGCGATCGTGTTTTTATTAACCATTTTCGAAAAGTCTATGAGAAAAATGAATGAGGAAAAGACTTCCGGAACCGGGGCGGTGACGTCACTGCGCATCTCTATAGTAGGGAGGATTACTACAAAAAAGGAGAGAAAAAGGTGTATTTGAATTAAGGGAAATCACTGAATATACCTTTACTTTACTTTAACCTATAAACCACAAGTTGGCACCCCCATTATGCAGAAAGGGGCCACCAATTCTTTATTAGGAGTAACCGCAAATTACAAAACATCAAACAGTATATTTTGTACATCACGACAAAACATATTTTGGATGTAGTACGTGTATACAATGCGCTAAATGGAAGCAGTTCTCTCTCAGCTCGAGCGAATCAGAAGCACACTTATGGCTTACTGTCTGATCTTTAATTACCAGCATGATGGGGAAAGTTAAATGTATTGTTAAATGCATCGACAAGCCTCCCACCTCGATTCTGCTCCGAAGGCCTGGACAAACAACTTAATCCAGTGCTCATTTCTGTCAACACTGTGGTGCACAAGCTATTTAAAATCATGATAATAAACATCTACTGTATTTACAAACACACAAGTGAAAGTCTCCGTGTTTTGTGTACATAATTCGACTACATCTGAAATCCATATAAAAATGCAAACCAGTTGCTTCGAATTCGACACACACTTTCCACACCACCAGCAACAGGGAGTGCAGTGCCAGCAAAATGCTACAGACAGGGACCCTACCAACGGACACGGACATATTACCTAGTTGAGGGAGGGTATTCATTATCAACTTGCATTGTTCCAAGTAGTTGAGGGAGGGTAACTTGCATCGTTACCTGGTTGAGGGAGGGTATTCATTATCAACTTGCATCGTTCCAAGTAGGCCAGTGCACTGTCTCTACTTCTGTGAAGTTATAGCTTTCAAACATCTTCCTACCACAACTCAACTCAGAATAGGGCCAAATACCGTACAATACATGCACCATGTGCATCCAAATCCAGCCTGATGTTTGACTGATCCCTGCATGACAAACTATAATCTTATGGTTAGAATTACTGTAATGTTTGATTGATTAATTGATTGTTTTCCATTGTGTTGGTGTGTATACAATTCACATCGCCTGCTCAGTAAACAAGATTAGTTCCTATTTCGTCCACAAGACGTTCCATGTGCACTAATTCAATAATCTCTGCATCCGTCCATCCTTATCAAGGTCCGGTGGCTGACAGTAACCATTAGGAAATGCAAACACACCCACCCAGCTGGATTACATGGGCTGTAATTAAATTTGCTACTATAACGTTAAGTCATTCACGCATTAGCGCAGTACGTTCAGGACAGCTGATTAGAGCGGTGAACTGCACGCAGCGCGGAAGACAGCTCACGTCCATCTCCAGCTAGTAATGTGGCTTATGTGGTTTCATTTTGGACAAATTGAAAATGGTGGACCCTAATATAATGTTTAAATAAAGAAAACACCATTGAACGCTCTTTACAGAAAATCATAGGGCAGAGCTGGCTGCTCACAGTGACAGATGTGTTCCCCATGAGTTAAGGAACATGTTAGAAGAACATTAATGTAAAGTGCTACTTTACATTAATAGTCCTAATGGTCATAGTAGTAGTAATAGTCATAATGTGCCTCACTATTAGCATTGTGTTGCTAGCAGTTGTTGTTGTAGGATCAAGTAGTAGAAGTTGAGAAGCACCGCACACTGTTCCTTATGAGGTGCCAGCCAACGGCAAAGTACTAAATTGCCTTTTTCAGGGTAAAAAAAATCCAGACGAAGGCAGTTTAACTGTCGGAAACGTGTTTATTTTTCCTGTGTGTCCTCATTAAACTTGCATTGGCAGCTACGAATGTGCGGCTATACATTTTTTCTTTTAGTAGTCGTAGGATCGATAACACCGCAGTGCACATCGTGCATTCAATCTGTTTCGTTCAATCGCCTGTATATCCTATTTCTTCTCCTAGATGGCATTTTTTGGTTCAAAACAGTGTATATTCCATGGTTCAGAGCAGTTACCATGGACGCTTCCATCTTACTATGGGTGTTGTTTAAACAGGTCAACAGGAAGTGACTAAGCATTGTACAAATACTCTCACTCTAGATGGTCACTTCTGGGTCCGGCAATGTGGCTTTTCAAGATTTAGAGCTCATCATTGAAAAAACGCTGGCTATTGTCAAATCACGTTTTATTATTGTTATCAGAAATACGTTGAGGGCATGCAAGCCCTCATTTCTAGTTGAGACACGTTTCCAATCAACTTTTTGATATCGCAGACTTTGCCGCGTCTCATACAAGATAATTTCTGTGGGCATGTTTAACACTGCAAGTGCAACTTCATTTTGACTGCAGTTAGTGGAGGTTTGCCTGTAGATTGGCATAAAATTGGGTTACCATTGCGACATGAGTGCTAGAATGTCATTGGCAGCGGGGAACATGGAGTAGGCATTAGCATGGTACAAAGAGTGAATTATGAGTGAATAATGCACTCTGATACCAGTCTGGACATGCAGCAAAGTGAATGTCAAAGCTCATTCTAGTACACATTCTTCAACCTCTGCACTCACATATCATGCTTTAAACAAGGTTACAAGACATCATGTCATTCCCTCCCTCTCGATTCACCGCTTGATGATAATCGCACACATTGAAGGTGCTCTATAGAGAGGGGATGGTAAGTTCATAGAATCAATCAATCAATCAATCAGTCAATCAATCTTGTAGGGTGATATTATCTGTGGTAAATGAAAAGTCAAGCTTTGAGCTCACAATGTGTCAGTTTACGGTTTGCCGTTGTGAGCTTGTAGATGCACTATATTTGCATAAAAACACATTGATGTCATTGAGGCGGTGGCTATTGTGGGGTCTCTGGCATTTTAAAACAAAGTTATTGTTGTCATTTACCCTAGCCTCATTATGTCAGCCTGTTTGGTAAACTGATGCAAAAGTACAACACGTTACTTGGCACAGAAAATATTGTAACACTTTACTTCTAAATGAAAGTAAGTAATTACTTAGAATGTAATATTTTGTAAATGTAAGGTATGAGTTTGTAGATCATCTCTCCCTAATGTGACAGGAGATATTGCCTGGAAAAGGAGTCAGCTTAGGTGGTTTGGGCATCTGGTTAGGATGCCTCCCGGGTGTCTCTCCCTGTATGGAGGTCCTCGATGCACATCCCACAGAGAGGAGCCGGTGATTTGTTTCCTAATAACTGACCTCGGCTGGACTTCGGACAGTTATTAGGAAACAGATCACCGGTTCAATCAGGTGTTATCCCTTACGTCAGGGGTTTTCAACCTTTTTGACTCCAGGGACCACCATTTATTCAGCATTTGAGCCACGGACCACCATTGGATGACATTTTAGCCCCAGAGACCTAAAACTAAAGAATTCTTTTGTTTTTTCCACAATTCCAGGCTGTATTTTGCCAACAAAACAGTGTAAACTTCTTAATCAAGTGGTGCTAATTCAGATGATAAATATTTTAACTCTTGAGAGTGTGAAAATGAAACCAAATGGACCCGCAAGGGTCCATTTGGTTTCATTTTTACATTCTCAAGAGTTACATCTGGTTAACCAACTTTCCATCATTTAGCCTGTCGACCACCTGGAACCCTCTCAGGGACCACTGGTGGTCCCCGGACCACCTGTTGAAAACCCCTGCCTTACGTAGTTACAGGAAGTGTTAACGTGACAGCTGCCTGTCTGTCGGTTTTCATAGGAACTGTGACCTGCAGTTTCAACAACCTGAGGTAATTTCCACCAAGAGCCGTTTATATCATGCCAGGTAGTGGAACATAGAACGGTCGTTCAGGACAGCTGCCAGCTGATAATGGCTCAATTATAGTCGTATCAGGACGACTAAATCACTGGCCAACTAAAAAAAGAGGGGGAAAAAAAGGCCCTGTTCCGTTCTTTGAATCACCTCAATAAACATGCACCAAAATTGTCAGACGGTGTCATGCTTAAATCCTCTGAATTATAATGATTAGGTCGTCCCTGTAAAAACGGGCAGAGAGTTCAAAAACGCTAATGTCACACTGGTGCCAGTCGCCGGGTGGAAGAGTGTACATGAAAGACGGGGGGGAAAGAAATTACAGACCATTTTCAGTCCCATCACAAAATATTATATATTAACACACACTGGGCGAGTAGTGGGTTCCCCTTTTGATGTTCTAAGCATTATTAGCATTACTAGCATTAGCAGCATTACTTACTTAGCATTATTAGCAGCAATTAGCATTATTAACGTTACTTAGCATTATTGTCATTATTAACAATACTGACACAAAAATGTCAGCCGGACAAGCTCATAGCGTGCCACAGAGTGGCACGCTATGAGCTTGTAGGTCTGATATTTTTGAAAATGGGGAAAATGTGGCACACATTTTTGAATTATTTTTTTAGCTCAGAATGGATTAACCAACTTCTCATGCAGCCCTAGCAAAAACCTATTAGTAGTGCAGAGGAAAGTGCGTCTGCGCCCCAAACGACACCACAATGCCCCTCGCCGTAGGCCCCACTCGCTGCCAATGAAAAGCGTCCCGCTTTCCTTTGTG
>CM076974.1:5628301-5683301 GCA_039105355.1 Benthosema pterotum
GGCATAAAGCTAAAGGTCTGACTCAGAGAGTTTTCTGTTTTCAATGATGAAATGCTGTTGGTTTAGTGGTGACACAGCTGTAGTTAGTAGCAGTAGTAGTGTTTCACATCATTGTAAATATAAGCACTTTAATTTGAAATATCGTGGATTGTTTCGCATGCGGCATCGTGTTTGGGGGGGCAGACTGGGTGGCCTAGATCCGCCCCTGAATAAAGGCATCTTTAGAGTCTAACTCCGCCTCACTTCTACTAACTGTATATGACCTGTTGTTTTCTAAATAAATACACTAGAGTGTCCATCAGATGTGACAGATTTTTACTCTCCATTTCACACCCCTAAAACAAACTAGGAGGTATAATGTTACTCTGCTCACGCTGTCAAGTCTGATCTGTCTTTAGATGCATTAACAATACAAACTAGATGCTTGGTTAAGTCAGGAATTAGGACAGAACATGAGCGTGGTGAGCTTAAAGGTGTAGTTCACTTGGGCATTTCATTTCAGTCCCAGTCTCAAATTATAGCAGTAAACGAAATGACAGACACTGTAGATGTGGAGCAAAGCCAAGAGATCATATCTAACCTATACACAACCTGTTTACATATCCATGATGGTCAGGTTTAAACTGAGTAATACAATGTCTGGATGTGATTCGTTCTTTATTCAAAAGCAGCTGTGTTTGGATGATTCAGCAGTGAGAATCAAGCAGGTGAATTTAATTTCTTTTGGCTTTTTTTATGTGAGCACGCATTTTTGTTTTTAGAAAGTAATTAAAATTCGATTTTTAAATTATTTATTTATTTAAACACACAAAAATGAAAAATGCACAATTGGGCCTCCATTGATAGGTATGCCCATATGATGACCACAGATGCCCTAAAAGTGTGGGCGAAAAGACCTGTAAAACCACAGATCACCACAGATTCAGATCTAATAGCTAAATAGCATGTTTTGGCAGCCCCTAAACAACAAAGTGAAAGCCTGCACACGCAATGTGCAAAACATGTCCAGGAGTGCTGCTGAGCAACAGCTCGCTGTCAAAAAATGGATTCGAGCGATCGGCTTTTAAAACATTAAAAAAACGGTCCTATACGTGTGCAATGACAAGCGTTAAATAGACTGCATCATAACTATACTCCATCTTGGTTGCCATCTCCTCCCCACTTGCATACTAAGTGGGGGATAATTGCTTCCATTTTATCACGGCATAAAGCAGGGTGTAGAAAGGTGAGTGCCAGTCCAGACTGTGACGCTCATGGCAGCGTGGCACGCAGGGCGACGGCGGCAGAGCTCTGGCAGAAGGCGTCCCTTTACCCAAACCTTGTAAACACCATTAAAACGTCGGGGCCTATAAAACACTTTTATGAACTAAGGTGTCAACATTAACAGGCTTTCTACTGTGGCTGCCGAGCCGCGTTTACAGTTCCTGCTGATGCTGCTACGGTACGAAGTGTTAAATATACCAAATGTGTTTATATACTGCAGTCAGGACAGATGTGAGCAGTGTGTGATTTAGACGGATTCTTTATTGTATTGTTACAAAGATTTTTTCTATTTAAAATTTTTGATCTCAGGAGTTTGCAACGCCATTTTTTTGTCCTCCTGTGGAGAGCAACGGACTGACCTCAAGAATACTTCCTCCACTGTATGATGAGTCCAAGCCCCTTCTTTTCACCTGACAGGGGAGGAGTTTCCCCGTGTGGTAGGACCCTTCCTGTCCCCTCCATGAGGAGGCAGTCTAGAGACCCGGATTACTGCATGTTTATTGTGAGGGTACCTATCCTATAGGGCAGTGGTTTTCAAACTTTCTGACACCAAGGCCCACGATTTATTCAGCATTAGAGCCACGGACCACCATTTGATGACATTTTAGCCCCACAGACCCCAAAACTAAAGATTTATTTTGCTTTTAACAGGCAAACATACAGACCAAAATTACCCTTGATCTTCTAGTTTTGTAGACTTGGGCTAGTTAAGATGATGAATATTTTAACTCTTGAGAGGGTAAAAATGAAACCAAATGGACCCACAAGGGTTCATTTGGTTTCATTTTTACATTCTGTTCATTTTTACATTGCATGTTCTGAACATGCAAACTCCACACAGAAATGCCCTTTCACCAACCCCACCGGCAGGTTCTGGAAGCGCATGAATAAACGGATTGCATATCCGTGAGCTGTCGCTTACAATTTGAATTGAACGGAATTTGCATTTTGAACGTGCAGCGTATGCACATGTATAGTCAAAACAGGAACGTAAATGGCACACTTAAAAGGAGCCATGAGAGTTCAATTATGAATGGTGCATTTATACAGTATAGCACCTTTCTCCAAGGCGCTTTACATGGGCTGTGCGTAGCATTCACCCAGTCTCACGCATACATATTCACACGCCGATGGCGTAAGGAGTAAAAAAACATACAAGGCACATCGGGTGGAATTAGGTGTTGCTCAAGGACACTGGGTAGACCCGGGTTCAAACTGGGAACCTTGTGGGAGGTCCTATCTCGAACCACTGCTGTGCCAGTTTTGTTATTTTATGTTTGCACGTGTGCATACATACGTGGGTGAGTTTCTGTGCGTACAAATGGTAGCTATGGTGGTGAGTGCTGCATGTTAGGGCTGTCCCTGACTAAGAGATGTCAATTAATATAATAAATTAGGCGAATTCCAATACTACAGTACATACCATACACTTGACAGGCTTTAATTTTCTTCCACACTGTGCAAAAAGTGAAAGCCTGGACTAAACCGTTGTCCACGGTGGCCTAGAATAGGAGGGGCCAGGCTTGACTCACAGTTCAGTGACATCCAATCACGCGGTGCAACTCCCTATATTTCACTTTTTTCTAAAACAAAAGCCTGTCCTGGCTGCATGGCTATAGCAGCAGATAGTTATCATTCTACTCACTGCAGGAAGCTCCAGAAAAGAGGTTAACGCTGCATCCCCCCATCCCCTCCAGTACTCCACACAATACACCTCCACCGTAGTAACTGTGCAAGAGTCTGCCAGGTGAGGCGGGGGGGTCACTGTTTACACTGCGCAATGCTGTTAGAGCCCGCTCCCATGGAAGCCAATATCCATCTGTAAAAGACCTATCACATGGGGGGGCGAGTGTCCTTCACCATCTCTCTCTCTCTCTCTTTCCCCCCCTCTCCTCTCCTCTACCTCCTAATCAGACTTGGTCAAGAAATGGCCCCAATTTTCCCCCGCAGGTAAATAAATAAATAAATAAATAAATAGAAAAAGCGGGAGGGAAATCACTTATATTTCGGTAAGCCAACATTCATCATTGTCAGCAGCAGGCAGGCATACACGGTTGGTACGCGTGCCCCCGACACGTCCCACATTTTCCCCAACCACACCAGCGGGGCCATCCCCGTCCCCCGCCATCCGTTGGATAGGACGGGCCGCGGCTCCCTCGCTCATTTATGGAAGGGGAGCCTGTCAGTTTTGTGCTATTTACTTATGTAAATGTCCCCCGGATGAAGTCTCGGCGTGTCAGCTTTACCCTTGCTGCTGTGACAGGGAAAATAGGCGAGCGTGCTGCCATTTTGAGCTTCGTGCCCGTATTTACGGTGGTGCTTTGTTTTTTTGTTTTTTTTTGTTTTTTTTTTTGGTCTTGCGTGCTGCACGGATTTGAACACGCGAGGTCCCTGTGACCTCCACGCGACATTGCGCCGTCGTTCTCGGCAAAACTGCAGGGCCCAAACACGAGAATCTAAGTCTTATCTGCTTAAAGGGGAATTCCACCCATTTTCAAAATTTTCCCGAGAGGGTACAACATTTGTACCATCTCAGGAAAAAGGGGTCTGAAAGAAAAATCATTAACATGGTGAAATACATCTTGATGATGTCAACAAGATGTGTTTCACCATGTTAATGATTTTCTTCAGACCTCCATTTCTTGGGAACACAGAATGGGGAAACTCTTTTATCACGTCCACACAACATCTCTAAGGTATATTAACGACATATTAAAATGTTCCCCTTTAAGCCTTTCCTATCCTTACGTGGAACGACGAACAGCAACCATAGCTATTTTAGCTACACTTCCAGGTTGAAAGCGGACGCTTCGTCCAGCCTACACCACTCTCCAGCAACGGCCCGGCGCCAAGCTCTCAGGATCAGATTTGTTGACACAAATCCGAGGGCATTAAAACCTCCTTATGTGCTTTCCAGAGCAGTCAATGTAAACTCTGAACGATTTGGTCGAGGGCTAATCTAATCAGCGGAGACGGGGGTGGGAGGACACGGCCCGGCGTTCCCTTTTTACAACGTTTTAGACTGCACCGACGTGACACTGGACTGTATAAACAGGGCCGTACCAGCGGCATTAAGTTAACGACAACAGTGTAATGGCTCTCATACACAAACGGCATGTTATATATCCAGTGGCTTAAAGTAAAGCAGTGGAGAACTTGCTTGCTTGATCTACAGGCATCTGGGGCTCCTACGCTCAAATCCCTACAGAGAGAGAGAGGGGGCTTTCCTTTGTTTACAATGTAATTCTCTAAAAGCTGTCGTATCTGCTGCATTCCTATTGAGTTACGGGACGGACGCAGTACTGGAGGGGGGATGCATTTAGTGGCACGCAGCAGCGTCTGCTAAAGCCAGAGCTTCTCGGGACAAAATGCTACCGTTGAGATTCATTTCCATCTCCGTAGGAGGGGAACTAAACAGGCCTCTCGCTCTCTCTTTTCTCTCTCTTTTGGTTCATCCTCGGCCTCTGAGTGTGCTTTGTGGTCTGCCCACTTGTTTCTGAAGCTGATAATCCGCTCAAGAAAATTAGCTTATCTGCATTTAGGACAGAGAGGTCTCATACAAAAAAAAAGCAAGCAAGTGTGCACGTGTGTGACTGCTTTAAGGAGCAACAGAGAATATTTTTGCTGCTCCCGTAGACGGGCCCGGTCTCTCTACATTACAATGACCAAGAATAAATCGTAACAGAATTAAAGTGTGCGTGCATGCATGCTTGTGTGTCTAAAGCCGTATACCAAAGAGTACACACCAAAGAGTTACCATGCAACTCCTTGGGTCCAAACCGTTGCAGGGAGTTGCATGCAGTGTGTGCTTTGGACCATAGAATTCTTCACATTGAATCGCGTTGGACCACGTTTGTCAACGCAGACCAACTTGCGAAAAGGCATATAGGGCTTCAGTTAGAGCCCGACCGATGCCATATTTTTGTGGCCGATGCCGATACCGATTTTTGGAAAAAACTGCACCGATGTTACCGATGTTTGGGACCGATGTATAATAATGAATTAAAATAATTAAAAATACATTTGAAAAACTTCTAAACGTCAAATTTATTCTCTCTTTCAAGTAAACAATAGAATATGACAAGGACATCATTTACTTTTGTGAAATAATTCCATTTGCTGTGTTTCTTTTTCTGTTCCAGGCAAATATCGGCCGATATATCGGCCGATGTTACCGATATATGGGCAGATTTTACCGATATAATGGCCGATGTATCGACCGATATATCGGTACGAATATCACCGATACCGATGCCGATATATCGGTATCGATATCGGCCGATATATCGGTACGACAGATATATCGGTCGGGCTCTAGCTTCAGTACACATTACGACGACACGTTGCAGCGCAGATTGACCGCAGACCATTTATTGCAAAGATATTTCCTGTCAGTATGGTGGCGTGGCTCTGCTTGCATACAGTATGTGAAATCAGATAATCTGTGCAACAAGACAGGTCTGTTATCACACTTGATATATCTGATTATCTCAGACACACAGCTTTGGTATCAACATCCCCCACAGCAGAGCCTAACATAAGACATCGACATCATAACTTATCTAATATATTCCAAATACATCTACCACATACCGTAGATAGCCTACTGAACAGTTGCCCATAACAGAAATAGATACCAGATGTGCTGAATCCATTTCTGGCATATGCTGAGTGCCACGACTCATGTTTTGTCAGTACACCTACAACAGTACACCTACTGTCAAGGGAATGAGAGTAGCTTTTTCTTTGATTCATGGCTATTGCTTGGCTAGCCTTAGATGGAGGATTTTAATGTCTTTTTTTGTGTCTTTAAGGTCCATTTCTCACTCTGCGTATGGCACCACAACATCAGTGCTCCTGAGAATCCATGATGTTCTCATGATGTTCTGTGGATATGTGAAAATGCTATCCGTATATGATGTTACGATGTAGCCTGTCAACCACCGAAGAGCTATAACAACATGGTCAACACTAGAACAAGTGCTTTAGAAAAGGTTTGTCCTCGTCCTCTATGGAGGGTGCATGCAACATTGCATGCAGGTCGGTGCTTTTATAGGTAAACACGTGAAAATCTGCCTTATGGTGGCAATATAACAAGCTGTTCCAGAAAATATGGGGCAGAGGTTCATCAGTGGCATCCAGGGAGTGTGTGTGAAAGGTTTGGCATGGGTCGGACTAATAGTGATTAGCTGGTAACGGATGGACTGAAGGACAGACAAACGCACACAGACGGAGAACGAAACACACCCTTCACCATGCCTTCGGCCTGGTCGAGAAAATAACAGTTCTACAAGCTGAGAATCCATGTGCAACTGTGCCGCACGACCAAATGCAATGTAAATGGGACTTTTACAGGAGTCGATCCCCGTCACACACACGTACAGTATAGTCACGGATCATTTACTCGACCGACTGCAGCGGTATTCAAAAGCGCACAGCTTCTCAAAACACATCTGTGGCTGCATGTAGCTCTGAGCGCGAGCCGCATAGCAACCCCACTGTACGTCTACACTGTGAATAGACGTGTATACCTCCCCGTCTGCGGTGTAACAATAGCCCGGCTCTGCATAATGGGCACAGGAAACGAGCGCCGATGACAACGCAGCAAGACAGAAATGCAAATAACGATGACACTTAAACAGCAGGCGTGGATGCAAAACGCGCGTTTGGATCACTCATTATCCGGGAGAACGCGCCGCGTCTGGATACAGATGTCAAGACCAGGTGTAAATGAGGCATACGGCGCGTTGTTAGACAACACAATGAAGGGGTCTGGAGGAGGGAGTTTTGACGTTTTATTAAATGGACTATGATTGGGATTCATATGCCTGTGAGAGGAGAAGGCCGTGTGGCGCTCCGGTATGGAAAACGTCATATAGGCTACACAGATGTCAACTATGTGCTCTTGAGCAAGGAGGCACTTACAGTACAGTATACCGACAATGGTCATTTAGAAGATTTTGAACACTTTTCTGGGGGTCTTTATGTGTGTAATAATGTTTTTTTTTTAATATTGTAGGTTTCAGCAGTGTCATGGACACTGGGTTGACCACCTTCATGGACTAGCCGGCAAGACAGCCCTCCCCTGATGATGCAGAGCGTCAAAGCATTATGGAAATTGTAGTTCTGGAAGTAGTGTCAGTGACATCAGAGCATACGCGTAGTTTGACTTTGAACCAGGGGCGTAGGAAGCAGAGGATGGGCCCCGGTGCAAGAATATTTTGTGGGCCCCTATGGCCCCTACCATTGCCATAAACGAGCAACTCGTACGCATGTGCGCGCACAAACACACACTACAGCTATACTGTATAGCAGGGGCGGAGTGGGCTTCGCCAGGCCATCTGGACTTTGCCTTTTGCCAGGCCACAACCCCCAGCCTCGCAAAAGTGGGAAAACCTTTTAAGGCTACTGTGCCTTTAAAGGTTTATTTTCAAACGGACCTGTGCATTACCATTGTTCGTCACTAAATGGCGATTCTCGATAATATTACTTATCCTTTATAAGATGCACAAAATAAGCTTCTACATTGGACAACATTAGACCAAAGAAGCCCTGGACACCTGCCTAAAGGCACTGGATATCTAAAAAAGGTACTGCATATCAGAGTCATGCAGAGTCAAGCAAAAAAAACAAAAAACAAGTGGTACTTTGGTTAAATTGGACCTCCTTGTCTGGGTGCACACCACCAAAAATACACAAGCAGATGGTGTGCAACAATAACAGTAATAGTAATAATATAATAACAAGAAAATAGCAATAGTGATGATAATAATAAAAATAACAGACTGATCAGTTGCTCACAGTGGCATCTGACTACAACATATATACCTGCCTATATACCTGCCTCTTGCCTGGGTGCACACCACCAAAAGCATACAAAATGAAACCAAATGGACCCTTGCGGGTCCATTTGGTTTCATTTTTACACTCTCAAGAATTAAAAATATTCCTCATGTGAATTATCCCAAGTCTACACACCTTCCAGGCAAGCATCTAGCGCATTCTAATACATTCTGAAGTGCCACTAGTGCATTTTGGCAGTTTGCAGCACTGGCCACCACACACACAAGAACATACAAAACATGCATTAAGATGCAATACATTTTCGTAGGCCTACTATAGGCAGCCCATTTATCAAATCTGAAATGAGCACATATGTCCCCGAAAAAACAATATTTTCCATTGGTTTTAATATAGTATGTTATCCTCTCAGCTCTCACTTCGCAGCAGTGTGTTGTGATTACTACTAGCCTACTTACTTGTTGATGGGGGTTGCACGTCTTTGTCAGACGACGGCTGGCTTTGGGGGAGAGGAGGGGGGCTTATCCATTATCCGTTGTTTACTTTTTTGATAACTTTCTAGTCGTCAATCTGATCAATTGCCTCTCGCTCTCCTCCTCCTCCTCCTTCTCACTCGACACGCGACAGTCATGCTTCTGCAGCAGAGGCAGAGCCATCTAATAGAACTGACATTGAAGGGTCAGAAACTGAGCACTCGAGCGCTGATCATGCAGCCTGAATGACGACCTTGTCCCCTTTTTCAATAGAAGTCTATATAGAACAGCCTCCATTGGACTGGCCCCATGAAGTGAACCGAGTTTGCGTAACTATCTCTGTCTATGCTCTAAGCGACAGGCAGGGGTGTGTCCCCCACTGATCCCAGGCCAGCTGGGAGCTGCGTAGCGCTGCCTCTCACTGTCCTCGCTCTCTCCGGTCCGGCGCATCATGCAGGTGCAAGATATCAGGTTACAGCCAGTCACTCACACTGCTCAACTAAACTCTGTAGTACTAGGACACCTTTTATTTTTGGAAGGAGAAAGAAACACTAGTTTGCCTGGCCTGGGCTGGCCTGGGCCTGCCGCTCTGGCCTGCCCTGGACGTTTCAAAGAAAAACATTTTTTTTTTGTACCCCGTCCAGGCCACTAAGTGGCGCAGGCCACCGGGAAAAGTCCCGGTGCTCCCGATGGCCACGACGCCTGTGCTGTATAGAGTAGACTAACAAACGTGCCTGGCTACCAGTGTTGGGACATGTGCACTACGTAACTTAATATATTGCATAATATATTACCAAAATGCAGTAACTTGTAATACAAATATATTAATTAACTAAAACAATCTAATATATTCTACTTTTCTTTCTGGATTACTGCATTACTTTCAATATTACTTTCTGGCAATCTCTCTCATTGAAAATGTTCTCTTATATTGACAACTGCAGAAGTTAAATAATTACTTATTTTCTATCATTTGCCAACAAATTATTTATTCAGGAGTGATGTTTTTGCAAGTTGATTTCATATAGATTTAGCCAGATAGCAAGTGCGCTTGCTTTATTGTAGGTATGCTAATGGTCTATGCAATATTTGATTAATAGTGATACTAAATATTTCATTATGTATTTTGTAAAAAGTTTTTTAAAAGTAATATGCAATAGTAATATTAATATATTACACTTGCTCAGACAGTAATATTGTAATATAATATATTGCTTTAAAATGAAGGTAATAATTAATAAGTAATATATTAACAAGGTAAAGTAATATTCCCAACACTGCTGGCTACACAATTATTCCATTCATTTTCATTGATCTTTATTGGCAAATAGCCATGAAAACCATACACACACACACACACACACACGCACACGCACACACACACACACACACACACACACACAGCATTTTCAGAACCATAACAACATGGACAGATGCCAAGTTCTATCTCTATCCTCCATCATTACTAATATCTAACAGCCTGCCCTGACCTGGGCTCAAACATGATGTCCCCAAACTATTACATTCACACATTCACATTATATCCAACACCAACAAAGTAATATTGGTTTCCTTTGCAACTCTATCGAAGTTCAGCCTAAATTTAGGCTTACCAATCTTACTGCAGCTGCATGCGCAGCGCGCTCTGGGCGC
The DNA here is from genome assembly GCA_039105355.1 of Benthosema pterotum. NCBI lineage: Eukaryota > Metazoa > Chordata > Actinopteri > Myctophiformes > Myctophidae > Benthosema > Benthosema pterotum. The sequence continues at coordinate 5,638,492 of CM076974.1, forward strand.
GCGGCTTTCCACTGATCATTACGTACACGGATCAGATCGAACAGCAGTGTAAGAGAGGGGGGCGGCATAGCGAAGCAAAAAAAAGAGAGAAATGAAATCCGCTATTCCGTCACTTATTGTCATTGCATGGATCTACAAGTATTGCGCCCACTTTATCATGTTTGACCTGGGCGGGGGTGCGAAATGTCGGATGGTACACGCACTGCGCGCGCACACACACGGACACAAGCCAGCTGCATATAATTTCTAGAAGTCCAACCACAGCTGCGCAGCCTGTGCGTCTTAATCATGGGCAAAGTGACAGATAAAGAGGTAATATAGAAAGACCACGACCAGGTGACAAGTAGGCCTACTGCCCCACAATTCCAGGCTGGATTTGGGAAACCAAACAGTCCAACATACAGATCAAAATGACCATTATTAATCTTCTACATTCTCCAGATGTGTAGACTTGGGATAATTCACATGATGATTTTTTTAAACTCTTGAGTGTAAAATGAAACCAAATGGACCCTTAAGGGTCCATTGGTTTCATTTCTACGCTTCCAAGAGTTACATCTGGTAACTTTTCATCTTGTTAACCAACTTAGCTGGGGGACCACCTGGACCCCCCTCAAGGACCACTATGGTCCCCATACCACAGGTTGAAAACCACAGGCTGCACTAGACCACTTTAAACTTCACTTAACCAATTAAAAAGTAATTGTCACTGAATACTCACAATACGGCGATTGTCACTCAACAGATCAGGGTCTTATGTGCATCCGATCGCATATTTATCCAGTTTGGAGCCCAGTTTTTCAGTCACTCGCTCACTCCTCTGTTACGCAACCAGTCCACGTATTTGCTGTCATTCTGGAAGTGTCGGCAAACAAAGCAAAAAAAAAAAAAAAAAGACCGCGTCCTTTGAGACAGAATATTCCATCCACGTGCTTACTGTAGCAATAAGTGGAAGACGAGCGCTTCTTGTTTTCGCCAAGATCATGATTATAATCCACACATCCACTGATGATGATGATGATGATGATGATGGGCCCGGACAAGGTGGCTGTCCTGTCGCTGTGGCTGCTCCCACGGGAGCGGCAGCTGCTCTGTTAGAAGCCCGGGCGCCGGGGGCTCTTCTGGGGCGCCAGCAGCAGCCGCGGCCGCGGTGCCGACGGCGCTGCTAGGTGACGGGTGCTGCTCGGTGACGGGTGCTGCTGCTGTCGTGGCGCTTGTATGGAGGCCACTGTAGTTGCTGTTCTGTTGTTGTAGAACAAGGACATTTGCCGATATCCATATTTACTTTTAAGTTGCCACTTTGCCAGTCAGTCACTACACAGGTAGCCCGGTGGGTTGGTGTGGCGCGCGTTTGGGTTGTGTCCTGCTGACCTGAACAACTCATTCACTTCCGTCGCACTCGCAAGTAGGTCATGACGAAAAAAAAAAATACACTATATACCGTATTGTCCAGAATATAAGACGACTCGATTATAGGACGACCCCCATTTTTCAAGACTCATTTACAGAAAAAAGAACATTGAATGTCAAATAGTATAGGCCCCGAATATAAGACGGCTCAATTTTTATTTTTGGATATTTAGGCTACATTGGGAGAAAACATAGTCTTATATTCATGCCAAATGGACCCGCAAGGGTCCATTTGGTTTCATTTTTACATTCTCAAGAGTTACATCTGGTTAACCAACTTTCCATCATTTAGCCTGGGGACCACCTGGAACCTTCTCAAGGACCACTGGTGGTCCCCGGACCACCTGTTGAAAACCCCTGCTCTAAAATGATTGTATTGTAAAACAACAAAATTCAATTCAGATTTATTTCAAACATGGATTTTATTTCATTAGGCCTACATAAAAAAAAGAAATCCCACATAAAAAAACGAGTTACACCCCTGGCCACTAGGGGGGGCGATGCACCCCCTGCTCCCCCATTAAATCCGCCTATGCATCAGAGGCACTGGGCTCAATGCTAGAATCTACTATATATGTATGTACTGTATGTGTTAACAAACTACCTAGATCAGGGGTTTTCAACCTTTTTGATACCAGGGACCACCATTTATTTAGCATCTGAGCCACGGACCACCATTTGAGGACATTAAGCACCACAGACCTCAAAACTAAAGATTTTTTTTTCTTTTGTCCACAATACCAGGTTGGATTTGGGAAACAAAACAGTCAAATATACAGATCAACATGATGATGTATATTTTAACTCTTGAGAGTGTAAAAATGAAACCAAATGGACCCGCAAGGGTCCATTTGGTTTCATTTTTACGTTCTCAAGAGTTACATCTGGTTAACCAACTTAGCTGGGGACCACCTGGAACCCTCTCAAGGACCACTGGTGGTCCCCGGACCACTGGTTGAAAACCCCTGACCTAGATCATCACCTAAACCGGCCAATCGGAGTACCCCGAGGGACGATCACCGAACACCGATTGACAAACACCTGCTCCACTCAAGTAATAAATGATAATACAGTGAGTTTTATCTCCCACTGACAAACATAACAACATTTCCTGGTACATTCTATTACAATTACCAAATATTGTGAAAAAATTAAAACAAACCTACTGAATATGTATGTGACTGATGTTTACATCAGTCACAGACATCAGTGGTTCCCAAACTTTGTTGCAGCAAAAAAAGTAACTGGGCCTATAACAATTTGTCCGCAACCCACATGCACACTGGACCTGAGACCCAGGGTTTTGGACAAACAGTCTGTGTTTGGTGAAGCATGTTTATGGTTGCATTCTTACATGGCTTGTGGACCTGTCAGCGAGCTACATGGGGGGAGGTCGGGTTCATGTGCCCAGGAACGGTGCAGGTGAATTACAGGGAGGCCATCGCACCATATAGCCAGCACAACATGAAAGCCTGTTATTAGTGACCCATGCAGCTGAACCACCCAAGCATGCCATTTAGGGCCTCACAGATCCTTCCATTTGATTGACAGGGTAGCAGGAATAACTCTGAGGGGGAACACCATGCAGTGAAACTTATTTCACTACTGTATTAAAAAGTGAAGCGCCAAATACATCAAAATGTATTTTTGGCCTAGCCCAAATTGGCAGGAAAATACATCACAGAATAGTGTGCTGTATGCAATTAATGCATTCAAAAGTGCTGAATAAATGTTTTGAAAAGTGTTGCACAATTAACCGTTGATTAATTGAACAAAAAATCACAAACAGCAGTTGTATACATTTTTTTCACACGGTATTCAGAGATGTGTGACTAAAGGGTTCGTATTGTGATCATGTGCATAATATTGGAATCGGTCAGAATCTGTATCGCCTGATATGACCCTGCAAATGAGCAGAGATTGGATGTCGGTCCTAATTTCATAATCTCTACCTTTAGTTTTGACCCATAATAGTGATTATTATTTAAGTTAAGTTTTGCCATAGTCATGTCTTAATCAGGTAGCTTTAAGGTGCAGCCATGGATATTCAGCTATTCGTTTCTGTTTCTTATATTTGGTATTCAATTTCGGCAAGTAATTACTTTTTGGTGCATCCCTCCCTATTATTATTACAGTAGTGGAAAAAGTACTGAAGAACTCAAGAACCAACTGTTTTTACTGTTACAAGTACGATTATGTAATTAAAAATGTACTTGAGTAAAAGTACAAAAGTATTGGCATTATAGGCCTATACTGAAAGTATGAATTTCAAAGTAGTGCAGAATGTTCCATTCCATTTTTTAAGCCATTTACGTATACTGTATCTATGCTGCCGGGATAGAAACCATGCAACTCTAAAATGTTCATTTTTAGGATTTTTTCCCTTCTGGAAATGAACAAAGCCTGCAATATTTTTTTAAAACAAAGCAATAGCCGGCAGTATAACACAGACCCAACAAGTTCAAGTTCAACCTAATTGACATGGACATTATAATGAGTCTTGGCTAAGCTACTTAAAATGCACTTATATCTAAGTTAGCCTTCATATAATCTCTCAAAAAAAAGATCCTCCCAGAAGCAAATTCAAAGGATTTTATTGTGCCGCCGGTTTCCCAGATTGCTCTTTGTGAAAAGTTACTGATTAAAAGCTCTCTTTTGAAAGTTAATAATGAAAAAGTATAGCTAGCTACCTTTAAACTACTTTGTAGCTAAAGTGGATGAGGAATGAGTTTGAGTTGATTGAATAAAACATGCAGCTCTGTAAAAGATACAAATGGATGGAGATGATGATGGATAATTGTCTCTTTGAAGTGACAGATGAACTGCACTCACAACTCATCCACTGTGCTGTTCAATGTGCCACTGGATAGGTAGTGACTGCAATCTTCCTACACGGCTCTGTTGGAAAAAATAGCTTTACCTTCACATCTAAATTACTGCCCAAAAATGCTTCTAATACATGAATCGCTTCATGCCTCAACACACACCTCGATGACACCATTTAAGTCCACTCCCACAACCTTAGCAGAGACTTCAACAAACTCTGTACAACCCGAATTCGGCACAAACAAGGGACTATTTTTTCCCCTGCTATGCCACCAAAATGTGGACCACCCTAGCAACTGCTATTAAGACATGAAAACCTCTTCGCTGCTTCAAAGCTAGTCTCAAAGGGCAACTATGGCCATCTGCAATTCGAAACCGTCCTACCCACCCCCCTTTCACCTCCATGTATATTTTTCTTTTATCTCTTATTTGTACGTCTCTAAATGTCTTGATGAAATGAATGTTGCGGTCTCTCTATTGTAAACAAGTAGAAATGCTCCACGGTGTCGTCCACACAATTATCAGTCTTGCATTGAGTTGTGCTCGAAATGTATACTAAATCTCCAAGGTGTTATTACAATTTTAAAAAACACCATCATAACAGACCTACGAACACAAGCTGAGTTTGTGTAATTTTGTTTTTGGCACATGGTTGGAATATACACACCTTCATATAATATCCCTCCCAACAGAAATGGGGTTGTCACATCACATTAGGCATAGCCCCGCAGTGCTGTGATGACACAAGGTGAGGAGAAAGGTATGCACCTCAGCAGCCAGACAATAATTGCTGTAACCTCCACCACGCATCCACCACCAGCACAGAGGGACGGACACAGACTGTCATGAGCCGCGTGGCACTTTAACATGACAATAGACAGCGTCAGCCCGTCCCTGTCTGCTGAAATATGGCCACTACAAAGTGAAACGGTTCAGGAAACAAGTTAACAGCAGAGAGAAGAGACACAGGACTGGGGACTGGGACCCGGAGAGCGGATTGATTTCCAAGCATGCTATTATCTCATAGCGTGTACCAGTGACATCGCTATAATAACCCTTGAGCGAAAACTGCTTCGGAAATACTCATCAAATGTTGATTATACCTGACTAAACCCCATCACAGGAGATCCCTTGAGCCAATTCCCACAGCAGCCAAACGCTCCACCCAGATAAAATTGTGTTGTGTACAGTGTTGTGTGCTCCGGTGATAGCTGATCTGCAAGCTCGTAAGCCGGCGCAGCATGATGGCGCTCTGACCTTCTAGATGAGGGATGGCCAACCAGTCCTAGACTAAGAGCCACGTTTTTCACTGTGTTACTGCAAAGAGCCACATCAAACAGGCACAACGTTATAAAACCGCTGTGACGCCAACATGGTCGCAAATAGATTTCCCCTCTCCTGCCATAAGACACGTGCATTTGTGTGCAGGTGTGCAATGCAAAGACACACTATTGAAACATATAGAAATGCATTTAGAAAAAAAGGTTTACTATCCCAAAAAGTCAAAAAACACACCTACACCTAGGTACTAGGTGTAGGTGTAGGTGTAGGTGTGTCCGACCACGGACTAGGAATCAGTCCGTGGTCGTGTGGTTGGGCACAAATGTATAGGGAGTGAATGACTGCACCATGCCGAGCGTTTTTGACGGTTTCATGTGGAAGCCCCTTAAGAGCCGCATGTAACCAGCTGAAGAGCCACATGTGGCTCGCGAGCCTCGGGTTGGCCACCCCTGTCCTAGATGATGGTTCCACCATACCATGATGGTATGGTGGAATCAGGTACTTTAGGCCCTAAAGTTAGGTTTAGGCATAGGTTTTACTGATGTTATGTTTAGGGTTAGGGGTTAGGATTAGGTTTAGTAGGGCAAGCGGTCATGCAAAAAATACCGTTATGCAAAACGGTCAACTGCTGCAAAACAGTCGCTATTGTTAAACAAAACGGTTATAACACCGCTGCGACAGGCGTCGCGGCCGTGGATTGCTTTCGCTGGCTCTAATTTTCGCCGTGCGGCACAGTACACGAGCAAGAATAAAATCAAACATAATGGTTATCACTGAGGTAGAGATGGCCTATCAATCATCCGGCGAATCTCCATCAGACAGTTAACATTAATGTTTGCCGAGCGATGTTCTGTAACAGGGTGTTTATAATCGAGCTAAGCCGCAAAGCCGCGTGCCTATGAGATTAAGTCAGTGAAATGACAGCAAAATGGGGGGCTAGGATTTAATAGAGTTAAGAATCTGTCATCATTAAGCATGCTGGAAATCCTAATGCACTTAATTTTCCAGCCGCAGACGTACTTTACAGTATCCTACCTCACAAAGGACACAGCCGTGGGTAGAAGGTCAAAGCGCCGCAAACTAATGACTCCGCAGGAAAAACTCGCCGGGTGTTTTATGAATCTTGTCAAGAAGTGCTATTAACACCCCGGGGGTGTTTGACAGGGGATGCCTTGAAAGAGGCTATATCACCTATTACCACGACCTCCATGAGAGAGACGTCTAGCGCCTGTGTAAAGGTTCTTGACAGACGCGGAGCTCAGAGGCGGATCTAGGCATGGGCATAGGGGGGCATTGCCCCCCTAAATGCCCAGTCTGCCCCACCAAACATGACGGCATGAAAAACAACCCAAGATATTTCAAATTAAAGTGCTTATACTTAAAATGATTTGAAACACTCTTGCTACTAACTAACTAGAGTTTTGGCACCACTAAACCAACAGCATTTCATCATTGAACACAGAAAACTCTGAGTCAGACCTTTAGCCTCATGCATGCTGCGTGTCTGTTGCAACATCAACAACAACTAATGTAATTATTGATGCTTAATTGCCTAATAAAAGTCCTGTAACTGAAAATGGTATGGTTCGCGACACGGGCGATGAAGCCGCCCCCATGCCCCCCCAATTGGGAAATGTTACATCCGGCCCTGGCGTAGCTGCGCGGTGAGTCCAGAGACGTTCTATAACGAGCTTGTTCAAAATAAAACCACGTCAACTTACAAAGGGCAGATTAGGTCAAATTTGCATAATAACACACAAGGAGGACTGAGACGCTTCTGCAGTATGGCTGTAACTAAGGAATGTTTTCAGAGCGCTAGTTCTATTGAATTTTATTTCAATCAAATAATTAAGATAAGTTTTTCTTTTATATAAAAGAACGTTTGCAATGGTACTGTTTTCTTAATTAAGCCCGGTATTTGTTGTACACATATATTTTTTTCTTATTAAATTGATACAATTGTATAGTGTACAAGTCTGTACACTATACTCGCAAAACAGTATATAGAGTGTATATCGCATAACACAATTTACCAGGGTAGGGCTGACCATAGGGCAGGGGCGGATTGGCCATCTGGAGTACAGGGAGTTTTCCCGGTGGCCTGCGCCACCTAGTGGCCTGGACAGTTTTTTTTTTTTTTTTTTTTTTTTTTTCAAAAAAGAAAAGGTGTCCTACACCAGAGCCTTCAAGTAGGAGGGATCTTCTACATTCTCTAGTTGTGTAGACTAAGTTGGGCTAATTCACATGAATATTTTAACTCTTGAGGGTGTAAAAATGAAACCAAATGGACCCGCAAGGGTCCATTTGGTTTCATTTTTACGCTCTCAAAGAGTTACATCCGGTTAACCAGTGGCCTGGCAAAGGCAAAATTGTCCCGGTGGGAAAATATGTGCCAATCCGCCCCTGCCATAGGGCATGTCGGAGAAACTCCCAATGGGTCACGACCGTAGGAGGAACTTTTTGATTTTTGACAGTCCTGTACCAGGCCTGTATTGCACCTAAAGCAGTGAGTGACAAATAGCTTGTATCCTTTTGGCAACATCATGCTTGTGAGAGCAACAAAGAGTTGTGTAGTTGTCTGTTGGTTTACTTATGTTGTTGTGTAAAAGTGGTGGTATTAGGGCATGTTGTTGTTTAGGGTGTGTGTGTGTGTGTGTGTGTGTGTGTGTGTGTGTGTGTGTGTGTGTGTGTGTGTGTGTGTGTGTGTGTGTGTGTGTGTGTGTGTGTGTGTGTGCGCCCGCATGTGCTGACAGAGCATTGGTAGAGATTCAGCTATCTGCACCAAGGGCGAAGTTAGAACTCATTTCACTTCAGTGGGTGGGCCTGGCCAGGAGAGGGGGGGGGGCTGTATTGCATCTAAATTGCATGAGAGTTGCATGAGTGCATGCATGCACTCATGCAACTCTTTACATTATTGATGTATAACATGATGGCCTACTACCAGTGATGGACAGTAGCTTGTTACAAGTAGCTAAGCTACATAGCTTAACTACATTTTCCCGTAACTTGTAGTGTAGGTTACTACATTTGCTCTGGGAATAGCTTGTAGTGAAGCTACACTACTTGTTTCGAGTAGCTTGTAGTGAAGCTACACTACTTGTTTCGAGTAACAAGGATTGTAGCTTACTACATTTTCCCACACACATTTTCAAATTCCACCCATTTTTAATGGGTAGAAAACCTCTAATATACATCCCAAAACTTAAACATGCCACCATCCTATGTTCAAACCCTCCGCTAAATTATTATCATTATGATTTTTACCCATATTGTTTTATTATTATGATTAGTATTTAGAAAGTTGTACATTAAGTTAAGATATATATTTATTTTATGTAGTGATTATGTAGCAAGCTACATCAAGCTACTTTTGTCATGTAGCTTGTAGTGTTGCTTGCTACAAATCTCTGGCGATAGCTTGTTGTGTAGCTTAGCTGCATTTTTTCGAGAGAAACAAGTAGTGTAGGTTACTACATTTTCCCAGTAACTTGCCCATCATTACATGATGGCCTACTACTGATCACAACACTGATCACTGGCATTATACATTTGTACTGTCTGTTATGTAGGTCAATGAAGGCAATAAATATGGTAGTGTAGGACTTATCTCAACAATGTGAAGATTCTTTCCCTGTCCAGTCTGCAGCTCACCACAAGGAGAGCGAATAAAAAACATCAGTCTGACAAGAGAGTGTCTTAACATCAGCAGTGCTAAAGGGAGACCGTCACCACTGTGTTAGCAGCACAGGGCTACAATCTACATCAGCCGAGGCCAGTGATAAGAGTGCATGATAAGAATGTGTCCCAGCTTATCCGTCTGATTGAAATCACAGCCACACCACAGAACACCAGAGTATTAAACACGCATGAACCCTCACACACACGCACGCAGACACAGACACACACACACACACAGACACAGACACACACACACACACACACACACACACACGCCATTATATCGACACCAAGAGAAAATACAGTTGTCATAGCAGCAGTGATGTATAGATGTGAAGACAAGACATAGGTGTGGGTAGAGTGTGTAGAATACATAACAATGGTAAAAATAAGATGTAATATGCTATAAAAGACGGCGTTATGCCTGAAGGTGTGCATAAAGTACAGCAGGTTGAAATAGAGGCGTCGTGAGTATTGTGTGCTTTGAATGGACACATTATTTATGCATGTGTACCAAGCATCGAGTAACACGGATCATTAGGTACTAGGGGCGTAGTGATATACTGTAGTCACTACATCGAAACATTTAGTTGACATGAAAACAGCAACATTGACTATATATAGTATCGTATTGTTTTGCAATGAAAATAATCAGTATCAAATTGTTCTGCTTTGCCGATAATCGATTGCATTTACTACATTTTTGTGCATCAAATTTAGCATTAAAAAAAAATACTCACTCCAGAGGGCCACAGTGCATATAGTCAACTGTGATATCAAAGTTGGCAGATCTACAAGCTCAATGACGCGTGTGTGGTTTAGGCTCTGTTGTTGTGCATAGAGACAAGGGAGGAGGAGTACTAGTGCTAGGGTTTATTGAATGGCAGGCAAAGGTAAAGTAATCCTTGCCAAGGGCATTGGGCAGTAAGTAGCCTATCTCCTGATTCTGTAGTGTAAGGAGCTTCGATGTTTCCCCTGGACATGGGCATGACCTAAAGGAGGGATTTTAACCTCCCAGTCGCCATTATGACTGAGACATTTGTTTGTTTGTTTGTTTGTTTGTTTGTTGAAAATCAGCAATACACAAACGAAGACACTGAGGAGAGCTGAAACTGGGTGTAACAAATCACCTGAACTGAAAAGTAAATATGTTCCCAGCACTTCTTTATTTTTGCATTGAGAGGATGATGCTTTATGGCCAACCAAGTGTCCGTGCTGAGACAATATAATGAGTGTTTAACTTGCATCCGGTTGTGTAGCCGAGTGGAATCCACAGCAGCAATACTCCATGCTACAATAATTTGTTATCGCTAAGTGTTATCGGTAAATAAGTTGTGAATATTGTCCTGCGGTACTCTTGAACTGACACTACGGCATCCACTCTGAAAAGATAAACACACAGTCCACACACACACACACACACACACACACACACACACACACACACACACACACACACACACACACACACACACACACACACACACACACACAGAGATATATACTGCGTATGTGTGTGTGTGTGTGTGTGTGTGTGTGTGTGTGTGTGTGTGTGTGTGTGTGTGTGTGTGTGTGTGTGTGTGTGTGTGTGTGTGTGTTTGTGTGTGTGTACAGTATATATGACAAGACTGCTATCTCTCTCTAGCACTTATACAATCTGGTTTATCTAGTATTTTATTACCTTTATCTCTTGCTCTACTTTCACTTGTTGCTTTGTTTGTCTTTTTTATTATTGCACTGTGAAACCTTGAACAGTATCCTGTGGAAACCAATACAGTATCCATCACAGACAATAACATCACACCTGAATCTAATCTCAAACATAAATTATACAGGATACTGAATTATGCAATGGAAATTTTCTCAATTGGCTATTATCCAATTGCGTATCAGGTAGGTCATCTAAGCTCTATAAGCTGCAGATCATGTGCTGGATAATACACCTGGTTGCACACAAAATGAAGTTTCTCCTGCCGTGAGCGACAGTTATGGAGTTCAAGTTGCATATTATTGGGGTCAAACCCCAAAGACAGCACACTGCACAGAGCAAAGCAGCCATGCATTTTTATCTTTTAAATCATAATCATAATTCTTTTTTTTTAATGTCCCAATTTGATGGAAAATGCTAATAGGTCATACCCAACATATATAAACATTAACACGCTTATATTAATTCCAGACTGCAAGGTACAGTACAATTTATATTTCACAAAGACAAGAAAGAAAAAAAGTAACTAAATACAATGTTGTCTAGCCCTTGCGATTTGTATCCTTCCTGCGGAATACTGATGAAGACTAAATTAATTTCAGTTCATGAGTTTATTTAAAATAAGTCATTTGTATTCTGTGAAGCGAGGTTTGTCTAAATTATTTTTGACAAAATTGACTAAAACGTCCTGTGAATTCCTAATGCTGGAGCTGTTTCCATGTCGTCCTCTATGGGAGGTTAGGAGAAAGTAGCAACACCATTTGGGCTAAATGCACAAGCGAGAGTGATTTTTTTTTTCCCTACAACGAATAAAGATTGTTCTGCTCTCCCTCAGTGTCTTCCCATACTGAGTTAAACTGGCAGCTAAAGTCTTTAAACCTTAAATCCACTTTAAAGCTTCAAGGAACAAGTGTAATTGGCAGATTTATTATGAAGAATTGTGAAACTGAAAATTTACTCAAGCATGAGATCAGTCACAACTCGACATAGAAAGTGAACATAGTTGGTTATGTGTCACACTAGTGGTAAGAATTAACCACAATAACTTTTACTTTTTAAGATATTCTGAATGGCATCCAGCAATAACATGACTAAAAGTAGGCCTATACAAAATGGAAACACAAAAGGCAAAGGTTTGTTCGTCATCCTATAACACTTGTTACTTACATAGGGTTCCATGCAAAAGGACATAAACAAACGAAAGCGCAGAAATGCTGCACCATGATTCTGTTAGTGGTTTTATTGCTCTCTATAAGTGCACAGAAAACTACTTCCTGTCATTCTTCTTCTACTATGAACAAAGATGGTGTATGTATGAAGATATGCCAATTTGCATTGGCGCCACTAGAGGTGAAATGGACTACAAAGCCTACAAATGGTCTACAAAGAGACACTTCCTGACTCCTCTCAAAACTTCTGAGAGTTTGCTGCTGGGATAAAGAATGGCCGATAACAAAGTGGATTTTCTCCTCGTATGGCTAGAGGATACCGTTTTAGTATGATTATGTTGTAAATAGTGTGTTCCTTGTTACTTGTGTTATCATATTTTGCTATCATACATTGATTTACTCATTTACTGTATGTATCATATCAAAGACTGGATCAAGGCAGGAATGAGCATCATGTTCATTGTAAATGTCAGGATGTGCACATGCATGTGTGCACGTGCACGTACAACCGTGTGTGTTTATGTGCATGTGTGATGTGTTCCATAGGCAAAGCATTGCCACCATATTGGAGTGATGCACAGCTATGCCATCTAATGGTGATTCCAATATTTGTAGTGTTGGCTATTTATATGGATCCTCTTTGGTTGGTCTCTCTTGCCCAGGGCGGGCCTCTTTGCTACTTAACAAGAGCTGAAAACAAAGACAGGAAATACCAAAATAAAAGTCTGTCCTGCACTAGCCTTACTCAAGGGTGACACCTGGTGGTGAGTGGTGATTTTACATTTCTCACAAGAGTTAAAATGAATGTCAAACATCGTAATTTACTACTTTTTTTTACAAGAAGTCTGCTCAATCCAACATTTGCCTGTTGTCTTATGGTACCAACATCAATACAGACTACACAGTATGGAATTGTGGACAAAATTCTCGACTAATGACAACTAGTTTGTAGTCAGGCTAAATCTCATTAACTGGTGGTCCATGACTCAAATGAACAATAAATAATTTGGGCCTTGATAAGAAAAGGGTTGAAAACCACTCCCCAGATCTACAATGCATTCTAACCACTTACACTTACACCAAAAGCTTTATAACCAAGTTCTAGTAGTTAACATTCTGCAGTTCTACTGAGCTTAATATGTGTCTGAATATAAATTCTTAACTTAGCTTTCTTTTCAGAATGTCCAACCTCCATGTAGCATTGACGATTTATGTTTGACCGCAGCAATGCTACAATGAAGGTTATTCATAAAATATACATTGTGAATCAGAAAAGTGAGAAATTGGAGGAGACCTCTCTAATCCACGGATGATTACATCTTCTATTCCAATTAAATATAGTTTTCAGAAAGCCTCTCTCTTCTGGCAGTGGGGTAAGGTTGGTTCCACAGTCTGATTGTGTCACATCTCTGCCTTGGCAAGAAGCTCAACCAAACTTTGTCACCTTGCAATTGCCAGAATGTGTAAAACAAGTCCAAGCTGAAAAGGAGTGCTTGCTTTTTTTTAGTTCACCACAAAATGAAAATGGTCAACCCCCCTGTGATATATAGTTATCAATTCCCTGTGACCAACCATGGTTTTCAACCATTTTCATTGGTCTCTCGAATACAAAACTAAGGATTTTCAAGTTGTGCCCACAATTTTAGGAGAGAAAACTGGCAAAACATTGGTCAAAATAACAATTCTTCTACATTTGTGCATTCTTCTGTGCATTCTTTTACAATTGTGCAGGTTCTTGAAAATTAATTCAGATTTTTAAATTTAACTCTTGAGCGTAAAATGGACCTGGGTCCTTTTGGTTTCATTGTACAATCTCAGGAATTACAGATCTATAAGGGTCCATTTGGTTACCAACTGTCCACCATTTAGCTGGGGACCACCTGGAATCCTCTCTGGGACCACTGGTGGTCCTCGGACCAGTGGCTGAAAACCACTGTTCTAGCGGAAACATGTGTTTGGTCCGATGTACCCCAAACCCACCCCTAAACCTAACATCACAGGGATCTGCTTCACTATATTACGTAGTGCTTCTGTGAACTGTCACAGAGCTGCGGTTTAACTGCTCTGCGTTTCGCTCTGGCTCGCTTCATTCGGGCCAGGATAAACTCAAGTGTCCCCTCAGCCATTACGGAATGAGTTACAGTACCACTTCATCTGCAGCCATGGAGTTTGCTGGCCAAGATTCAGCATGGTCTGCTCTGCTGCTTGACATGGAGAGTTTCACCAGTGCTAAAATGGACTTTACTTGATAGCTTATAATGAAAGAAATCAGTAGATCACGGATTTACAGAGACATAGCTGGGTGTCTTCCTAATAACCAGGTAGGTAGCTTGAGGGATCTACATCCTTCAGACCCCAAAACTAAAGATTTCTTTTGCTTTTGTCCACAATACCAGGCTGGATTTGGGAAACAAAACAGGCAAAACATACAGACCAAAATGACCATCAATCTTATACATTCTCTAGTTGTGTAGACTTGGGATAATTCACATGATGGATATTTTAACTCTTGAGAGTGTAAAAATGAAACCAAATGGACCCGCAAGGGTCCATTTGGTTTCATTTTTACGTTCTCAAGAGTTACATCTGGTTAACCAACTTAGCTGGGGACCACCTGGAACCCTCTCAAGGACCACTGGTGATCCCCGGACCACCGGTTGAAAACCCCTGATCTACATTACAAGCATTGAGGGCTTGCGTGGTGTTCGGTGCTGTGTACGGTGTTCGGCAGTCCCTCAGGGTACTCCGATTGGCCATTTAGGTGATGACGTAATGCTGTCATGAGTATCAACTCAATCCACTCATGGACAAGTAGGACATGGCCTACTTGTGCGCAACACGCAGGTTTGCACTGTGCACTCCTGAGTGCTAACTTTAACTTTTGTTAAAGTACAACATTTTTGTAAACAGATCGTTTTTCCCAAATCCTTTAAAGGAAAACAGCCACATTTTAGACACAGTTCGAATGGTGATTAATCATGATTAAATTAATTTTGAAGCTGTGATTAATTTGATGAAAAAATGCAATAATTCAATGTGTGTATATATATATATATACATGTATATACATGTATATACATGTATATATATATATATATATACATGTATATACATGTATATATATATATACAGTATATATGTATATATATATATACAGTATATATATATATATATATATATATATATATATATATATATATATATATATATATATATATATATATATATATATATATATATATATACTCATACGGGCTGGAATATAATTTACTTCTTACATGCCATACACAAATAACAATGGGAACCAGATGAGAGAAGTCCCAAGGGACATATGGGGGGGTACATATGTCCCTTGGGTCCTTAACTTCCCACGAAATCTCATCTAATTAGTGACACGGCAGCTCTCCCAGAGCCGAGTGAGAGACATTTTGCGTTTGATGACTTTGGCACGCTACGCCAAACAACATCCTATTGGACGATTAAATGAGGTCTGGAAATCAAGGGATTGGACGATGGAGCACCACGCGGGCAAGATTGCAGCCCTTTGCGGGGAAAGAACATGCACCATGGCGGGGACTGTGTTCAGTCTTCAGTGTCATGGTTTTATTGCTTTTGGAAGGCATCCCGGAGTAATCTCGGGCCAGAACTAGGCCCGCGAACTGCCGAAAGACCTACCAGCGAGAGGAATAAACAGATGCCAGTCCTGACTAAGCAAAAAAAAAAAATGCCATACCCCCGCCCCCCATCCCTGCAATTGCAAAAGTTAGAAGCAGAGAAAAAGACTTCCACACACCCCATACACTCAGAACACTTTCAAAATAAAATGTTCATAGCCACTGTCGAATTGGATATCATTAAATCTTTTAATGTCCCCCCGCTGTCGACAGCTAGTTGTCATGAACCGCCGCCCGAAAACCCCCCACGAGGCCCACCCGGGTGCAGTCAGACGGAGTGCAAAGCAATCATATCTGCTGATTAAAAACTGTTAATGCATTCTGCAGTGTGTGCGCGGGGGAGGGCCGGGCGCTGCATCATTAATGAACGGCAGATATTATATCCTGTTTACGGGGTGGTGAAGAGGCAGCTCCCTAATAAGCTTTACCGCTCCCTCTTGCATGTCTTTTTCCCGGCCCCCCGTCCTGCGTGCTACATGTTCCTGGTTCAGCTAAAAGGACCACCGCCTCGACCCCAGCGGAGGTGGGTTTATATCGCTGCCAGGCGACAAACAAGCAGAAGTGACTCAAACACACTGTGTCCAGCGATTCTCCTATCCGTTTTGCATTTGACAACATATTTAGATATTAGTCAGTCTTTTGAGTCCGTTTTCAATCAGTTTTAGTGTTAGGCAACTAATTCTACAGACTAAAATCTATTTTTGGTCTTGATTTGACTGCTGAAAACAGACTACATGCTCACAAGACAGTGTTGTGAGCTTGTAAAAAAGCTTTATCCTACCTTGCCATATGGCACATTTCATACAATCCTCATATAAGAGAGTTAATTTTCTGTAAAGTGAAACATATAGGTGTAAAACCACTGGGAACCCACTGCTGATTGCTTCAAGTTTAGTACGGCTTTATTGCTGTTATGGCATCTTGACACAGGCATTGGTGATTTTAGAAAGGTGCCATGGGGGCACGTGCCCCCCCTGGTGGACAAAAAAAGTTGAAAAAAGGTTATATAGAGGATTTTTTTTGTTATTCTTTATTCAGTTTCCAACTGTTTCTTTTTTTCAGAGAAAAAGGCCAGTCAATCAGCATTTCACGTCACAGTTTATAGTCGTCAAAACCGGCTTGTGCACATTCGTACACGCGCCTGTTTTGCGGTTGTTGCTGGAGAGGGCCGTGTCGAGGTCCTCTGACCCCAGAGAGGTTGCAATCTTCCTCCGTCGCCTCATCTTTCATCCCACACTATCCAAGCCTCCCTCCCTCTCCCTCCCTCCCTCTCGCTTGGCATGGGCGCAACGGACGTGCAGCCAAGTGGTCAGTCAGTCTCCGAGGAGAGAGAGAGACACCCCGCGCGGCGTGACGCTCGCTGGGGACAAACAACACTACAGCGGCATTTCCTGCGCCGCGGCCGCAGCTCGGCCCATCTGTTGGTTTTGGCACGCTCCGCTGGACCGGAGCGCCACCCGCCCGCCCGGCCGCCGCAGATCTGGCCCCAGACGGACGGACAGATCTTTCTTTCAGCGGCAAAACGTGACTGTAGCGCGGCCAGGCTACTTTATACACAACGACTTTTTTTCTGTAACTACTGTCGGGAGCAATTAATTGTGGGAAGGGAACCGCAGTGCAGACCTTGGACTGTATAAGGGTGCGGTATAACCATTAAAAAACAACCAGGGCCATTCCCATGACATTAATGACCCGCGGGGGCCAAGCTTTGGAAGAGCTATTCCTTCGAGAGCCGCGCCTGTGATGCTCGACCTCTCACAAAATAACACAGCGTATGAGCCAGAATGTGCGGAAGTTATGGAGTATACAGTACATGAAACGACAATAAACATGAAAACAAAGTCTGTGTGTTTTGGGGGGTGGTGCCTGATCTGGTGGATCAACCAGACCACCACCATGCTCCTTGGGAGTCGCGAGGACTAAAACCACTGTGTCTATCCTCTCCGGAGCAATCCTTATGCCTTCTTACTTTGCTATGACTAAAAAGGGCTCCGTTTTGCAGAACTTGTGATTTAATAACAAAAAATATTCAAAAACAAGAACGTGATCAGCCAGGGTTCCATCTTAGTATCAACTGTCCATGTCAAAACAACTTAATGCTCTCCTCTTACAGAGTCACTTCCCTCTACACCAGAGCAGACAAGTAATGCAAAACTGGTGCACACAGCCCGCCAACCCTATAAAGAAACAATCCCAATAGATAAATGATAGATAAAGGAACATTCCACCTGCAAAAACTATAAAATATATATATATATATATACAATAGGATAGGGTTACAGGAACCGAGTTTGAATATGACTTCTATGGTGACTTGGATCTCTCTCTAAACTTAAAAATAGCAAAACAATGATCTTTACTACCCAAAAAGAGGGAGAGAGAGAGAGAGAGAGAGAGAGAGAGAGAGAGAGAGAGAGAGAGAGAGAGAGAGAGAGAGAGAGAGAGAGATGAAATGCAAGCTCACCATAATCACTGTTAATGCGATTATGTGCCATCATATTCAAGGGCAATAATATTTAGTCACAGAACAGTGCAATTTCATCTAATGAATAACAAAGGTGCGGTTTCAAATGGCTGTCTACTTGCAGAAGTGAGTAATAACAGCTCTGTGTGAGTAATGCTGAACCATGACGTCTATACTGTGTAAAAAACACTGCAAATCAAGTCAACGAATCAGAGTGCTTCACAATGTCAGTGGATGATCAATATGCAGCCAGTTAATCATTATTGGATACTATTTAATTGTATCATCTCACAAAGAACCGGGAGAGGTTTCCAAATTATTCATCAAGAGCAGTCTTGTGTAAACCGCCGTGTTTACGCTCCCACTGTTTGCACTAACCCCCTAAGCATTTCACGGAGTGTCATACCTTGTGCAGTCAAAGTCAAGTAAACAGTGACGGTGAAATTAAAAGCGGTGATTGTAAGACAACTCATTTGAGTCACGTCTGCAAACTCTGCATACGAAACGGCAGTAATAAGCCCAAGAGCAGAGCGGAGATGGCGCCGTGACAATCTAATTACGATGCCGCACTGGAGCAGAAAGACAAGCAGACAAAGACCTGTTTTTTGGCTTCGAACCACAAAGGACAGTTGTGGGGCTACAGATCACACCTTCTGCTCCCCCTGCTGCCTCCTCCCCTGCCAAAACACAACTAGTGTAGTAGAGAAAGGAACAACTTACCTGCATGGTGTCGAGCGCAGCAGGTTGGATACGGCACCACAGCAATGGCAGCGCATGAAAAGAAAGAAGAAAAAGGAAAGCATTTGTTTAGAGATATCGAACCATTGAGGGTATAGGTCAGCTGACGCCTACCGTACGTACAGTAGGTGACAACAGCTTGAAATAACAATTTATTTACTTGTATTTGTTCAGCCTGTGCTTTGTTCAGGCAGAAACTTTAAAAGCATCTTGAAGAAAGGCAAAACAAAACAAACATGTTCCCCTAGATTGACATGCCAAGGTTTCTTATTTGCACACCGCATGGCTATGTCTGTCCCTATATGGATGGTTGTTTGGGGTAGAGCGGACACGCACGCGCACGCACGCACACGCACACACACACACGCGCACACGCACACGCACACATGCGCACACGCGCACGCACACGCACGCACACACACACACACACACACACACACACACACACAGCTCAGTTAAGATGAGTTTGAGTTTTCAGACCCATTATTCATGCTTTTATTCACATCAAACTCAAAACATGTAGTGACATGCCTTTACATTTATTTGTTTTCTTTCCTTTTCATTTTTTGATATTCAACGTGGAAGGACATGTCTAAAATCGGGACACCGTGTTGAAAATGGTTAAATAAATATAGGTGTACCAAAAAAGATGACACACGTGCATTATTGGTCCAGAAATTGCCACCAGATGCCGGGGGCAGGAAAACCAAATCCCACAAATTGCGCCCCGCCTGATTGCGTCGCATCGCGTGCCGTGTGCACGGCCCCCGTGTGCACGGCCCCGTGCAACACAACCTCCACTGTTGTGATAAGCAGTCAATTCGACACAGATGGGGGGAAATAATAATGCAATTCCCCTCTAATTCCCAGCTGCTTCCTGTCATCGGTAATCCGGCCTTTTGGTTAAAAATGGGACCTTTTTATTCAATAGGCTGATTTTTGTTTTGTGCATGCACTGCCAAGAACACCCGATAGACCAAATCAATAGCTTGTACAATGAGCGATACGACTATACTACTGGGTTATGAAATACTACAAATGGACCATAACGGATCCATTTGGTTCCATTTGTATGCTCTCAGAAAAAATAGGTCCTAAAAGAAAAATCATTAACATGGTGAAACACAACGTGATGATGTCATCAAGTTGTGTTTCACCTTCCTATCAACCTTTGGCGACGAATGTCTGAGTAAAATGTGTATTCTTGTAGTAAATGCCTTTTAAATAGCCTGGTCAAACGCAGGGGCGGATGTAACATTTCCCAATTGGTGTGGTGGGGGGGCACCCATATCATTTTCCATTACAGGACTTTTATTATCAACATTTTACTATGTCATTAATATATCTTAGAGATGTTGTGTGGACATGATAAACGTTCCCCCATTCTGTTTTGGAAGTCTTTTCAGCATTGTTTTAGACAACAGAGCAAACAGTGGAAACAGTGACTTCTGCTGACAAATCACATCGACATACAGTATATGGGATTTTCAGGCTGCAAAACCTACAAGCCCACATACACACAATCCTTCTAAGAAACAAAACACAAAAAATGATGAATTTAAAGGACTTGGACCATATGAAGTTTAGTGCAGTTGCAATAGGTGATAAATAACGAGGCATTGCTCATTATTTAATGGTTCTAAAGAAAGCTTCTACATACGTAGTTCAACCGTGCAGACTAGTCTACACGGCATTCATCTACACTCAAGATTAACTGAGCTTGTCCAATCAAAGGCAAAACATCACAACCATAGCCAGGAGCCATGTTTGGAAAGCCTAGTGAATATTATTCACTAAACTTCTGCCCAATAAATATTCCATCTACTAAATGTCAGCACAGGATTCTTTTTTTTTCTCCTTTCACAAAGCCACTGACTGTGTGAAGTAAATCACAACACTGTGCTGATACAAACCTGTCTAATTTGAGCCATCGCATTGATGAATGCTGCGACTCTATATGTAATCACAGCTTGGCGACTGGAGGGGTGGCTGACACAGGCACATAAACAAGTAGCACCAGCCACGGGTAAATCAAGGCACAAGTGAGAATGGAGACTCCAATGGAGGTTTAGTGTTGTTTTGTTTGCAAACTGATACATGAATCACATCTGCACCAAACAACACAGACAAGCTAGCACAGGCACATGTGAGTGCGCACACGTCCATAGATCATCCTCGTGACACTCCCAATAGTCTTCGGATAACAACCTTTTGCATTTGACAGGAAATTCATCCATCCATCCATTTTCAACCGTTTATCCGTAGTCGAATCCCCAAACTACGGGCAATAACTCCACCAGCGTGGTCCAGATTTCCTACTCCCGAACAGCATTATTGACTCCCTCCTGGGGACCCTGAGAAGGGTCAAGGCCAGAGAGCCTTGGTCTGCCCCAGGTTGTCCTCCCAGTGGGACGCACATCGAGGACCCCTATAGGAAGACGCTCCAGAAACATCCCGACCAGATTCCGAACCACCTAAGCAAAAGCCCTCGATGTTACCTCTGTATATTCTCAACCCATATATTCCACAACTCGGCCTCAAACTACCAAACATCCATTGTGGGAGACGTTCTAATGGGAGCAGTTGCGGAGGAAATTTGAGACAGATATGGTACAGACAGCTCCTCGACTGTCGCATGTTGATGATGTCATTATGTCCATGCGTGGTTTGGCCCTATGAATTATATGGCATGCATACGTATGCTAACAAAAACACTTTCTATTTTAATACCTAAATGCAATATAATTTAAATGTTCATGAATTTCATATATTCCATAGCACTGGACCACAATGAAAATATGCTCTATTTATGAAAGAAATACATTTTTAGTTATGGAAGACAAGAATAGCGTTTTAAGGCATATTTGTCTTGTTAACCAGGGATCCTTTTAAATCAGCATCCTACAGCCTTAGAATCGAAATTTGGTTCAACCGAAAAATGATTTGAATTTCCAGATAAACACACATTGTATGCACATACAGTATATACCCATTGCATTTTCCTTGCATCCTAAATACATTACTGGAACAATCTATAATCATGTGTAGTTGTGTTAATACATGTATATTCTTAAATTGCCTTTTTTGGGCCTGTATTGGTCTCACATGTACAGTATATTGGTTGGCTGATTTCTTGTTCAGGCGGGTTCTCCCCTTAGGGGAACGGAATGCACAAACACGGGCCATCCAGTCACCAAGCACACAGGTGTTTTTTTTTGTTTTTTTTTACCACCACCCCCCTCCCCCCCAGTGTGGCCAAGGGCAAGTTTTGTTTTCCTAGGCTGGAGCAGTTATGCTTTGGAATGGATTAGGACACCCAGATCCAAGCCTATACACAGAGCCCTCGCAGGCATCTCTCCTCTCAAGAGTGTAGTAGACTCACAGCCTGAGGGCAGGAAGATACTGTTCCCTGTGATATGAGCAACAAACACAGCGTGTTTTGGCACACAACACATTATAACTGGATTAAGCCCTCCGGTCGCACGGCAATCTCCTGGGTCCCGACATGTAGAGAACGTGACGCCATGTGGGAATACCGCGACACGACTGACAAACAGTTTGTTAACCGAGTTTGTTATTATTGAGGGTTATCTTGTATAAACACAGTAAACACTGCATGGTAGTGATTAGAAAGCCCGGGAATAATACAAATCCGATGCTTTGTTTTGGGCACAACAGATAAGACCGGGGCGTAGCAGATGCCATCGTTCGCAACAACCAACAATTAAAGGCGTTCGTTCGCAAAAGCCCTGGCTTTGTCAAATGATAGCGTTGCCATTAAGAACCAACCAGGCGTCTCGCGTGCATCCGGGGCGGCTTGATGTACTCACACGGCCACTTAAGGAGTTTTAAATCATGTCTTCAAATCTCTCCTACCTACAGCCATCTCATTTTCACACTGGAGCTACACAGAGACTTCACAGGGAAAAGGCCTGTTTTAACAGCTTCCTTATCAACGCAGGCGGAAAAAATGAGTCCTCTGTTGCATTTGGAGATTGTGGCCTATTGAAGAGACATGAAAGCTCGCAGGCTTATCTTTAAAGTTCACAATAAGAGTGAAAGTCTAAATTGTACGGGAATGGGGCCAAACGATGCCGTCTAAGGGGTCACTCTTTGGAAATAAATGATAACTGAATATTTGCTGTTTTCGTTCGGCCACCCGTCAAGAGCAGATCATCAGAGTTGATATCGGATGTGACACACGGTCCGTCCATTTCCGGCCAAGTCTATGGATGTTTTATGACGTCTTTGTATGACATCACATGGTTTAATACCAGTAGGACATCGCCGAGGGCAAGGAGTGGCATCGGAGGTCAGACAAACATGTGGAATATGGATTTTGTGCGTGTTGAGTTGTGTCTTGAGTTTTCATGGCTTTTGATGAGGTCAGATCAACATTATGGCAAGTCAGAGGAGGAGATCTACATTATGGCAGTGGATTACAGTGTCTTAGGGTAGCCTAGGGTTTGATTTAATCATGTCTGGCTAATGGCCATATATGGAGCACACCTTGAGGGTACAGATCAACATATGGAAAATCAGAACAGGTTGGACAAATCCCAAAAGAGGCCATGTGACAGATATTTTACTTTCTGGTGGTGGGAATGCACTATTTGGCCTGTTTGCAGCGGTCAACATATAGAGCGGTCAATATATATAGATCAGCACTCGGTTGAGTCCAAACTCAGCATATCATCAAGTCAGCATATCAACGTTGCTATTCAACAAATGCCAGCTGGTACTTATGGATGTCCCATTGTACCTGACACTATAGTGTACATTTATGATCATCTTCGTCTATACATACCGTATTTTCCATGAAAAATAAAATAAAATAAAAAATAAGCATCTTGATAGGGCTTTGATGAACTTAGTAGTGTTCAGCAGCATTGCTATGCAACACCATTAGTGCAGACCAGTCCATTAGCTTTACATTTACACAAACCTTGAATGGATCGTATAAGTATTGATTATCTTCCATTAGCATAGCAGCAGAGTCGTAGCCAAACATTTTGTGTAGTGTGCATGTAGTTTCTTTTTCCCCCCATTCTGCTGAAGGGTATTAATAACCACAGCCATAATCCACATCAGGGGCACCTATTATTCCCCCGTCCTCCTGCTGTCTGCACAGCCTAATAAATCACATCGCAAGTTTACAGTGTTGTGCCACAGTCGGGGGTATAACAATGCCGCTGTTGATACAGATCAGGGGCGGATCTAGGCATGGGCATGGGGGGGGGCAATGCCCCCCTAAATGCCCAGTCTGCCCCAACTAACACGATGGCATGCAAATCAACCCAAGATATTTCAAATGAAAGTGCCTATATTTAAGATGATTTGAAACCCTGCTACTGCTACTGACTACAGATGTGGCACCACTAAACCAACAGCATTTCAACATTGAAAACAGAAGACACTATGAGTCAAACCTAGCTTTATGCATGCTGCGTGTGTTGCAACTTCAATAACAACTGATGTTATTATTGATGCTTAGACTTGCCTATTAAAAGTCCTGTACCCAAAATTGGCATGCGTGCGGCTTCATCGCCGGGCGATGAAGCCGCCTCCATACCATCCCCCCCCCCCCCCCCAATTGGGAAATGTTATATCCGCCCCTGATACAGATGCGCGCATACACACACACCTACATAGCAAGCCTGGGCTTTTTGTGATCTCTTTCATTTCTCTGCATTGCTACCCCGTCCACCCGCAGCACTCAGAGGACACCATCAAAAGCAGAAGCATGACCGCGAGGGGGCCGCCGTGCAAGAAAATGCCTTTTTGTTTTTTTAGGAAACGTCCCCACACTCCCACGAGCCGCGGCAAATTGATATCGTTCTGTTTCTTCGCTTAAGTCCGATGTGCGCTTCAAATAGCCCATCTTAAGGCCTACGAAGACATTGCAACGCATTAGGCCCATCCCCCCGTGCTTCGGTGTGCCGCGTTAGTGTGGGTGGGGGCTCTTTGATGATGGGCGGAAACGATGATGAGGCCGGGATGAGTTTAATGCTGCTAATTAACTAAAGGCAAAGGAAGAGAGAGAGCAGAATTCTATATGGTATTGAGTGTCACACAGCCACTTAGTAGCATCTCCCTAGATGTTAATTACTTTATCTGCACTTCCAACACTGCCATGGACACAGAAGCCCTGGTCTCCTGGCCTGCCCGGTCATTAGTAGGAATGGATTTAACTCCACCAACTCAACGACTGGCTGTCCAGCCAGTGGATGGCCGCAACAGGCTGTCTGCAGCATCTGGTAGCTTTTGCACAGTCACACTATACTGTATGTATGCAGTGTTGGGACATGTGCACTACATAACTTAATATATTACATAATATATTACCAAAATGCAGTAACTTGTAATATAAATATATTTCTAAACAAAAACAACCTAATATATTATACTTTTCTATCTGCATTACTGCATTACTTTCAATATTACTTTCTGTCAATCTATCTCGTTGCAAGTGTTCTTGTGAAATTATCTTGATCAACTTTCAAGTTGATTTCAAATGGATTTGACAAGAAAGCCAAGCTTTATAGTACGCATGCCACTGGCCTGTAAAAAGTAATATGTAATTGTAATATTAATATATTACACTTGCTCAGACAGTAATATTGTAATATAATATATTGCTTTAAAATGATGATAATAATTAATAAGTAATATATTAACAAGGTAAAGTAATATTCCCAACACTGTATGTATGTAGGCTGCGAAAAAAAATGCTTTTTGTGATATTTTGTTTGTTTGTTTTGAGATCAATCAATTCATTAATGCATATAAATGGAACTCTGGACAAAAAAGGGGGCGCTACAGGCTGGCAAAAAGGCACCTAAGGAGTTAAGCTCAGAAACGCAAATGTTATTCCTCAAATATTCTCGTGAACGAAAAAAGAAAAAAAAAAACACATGATTTTCAATTCCCCTGTTTTGTGGGCAATAATAACGGTTACTGTTGTTCTTGTATCCATCATTTTTCCCCTTCTTTCACAACATTGTCATGTGAAACCCTTTTCTCTTATTCCTCGGGGCTGCCCCTGACAGCATCTTAGTGTCAGGATTTCCAGAGTTCCCCGGCTCTCTGAGCCATCCTAGCTGACAACACTGCCATTTCTTGACAGCTGAAATTCATCCAGTCGGTTACCATGTGACAACAGGAATCCACCACGCCGCCGCCTCCCCCAGGCCTGCCCCTCCTCCCCCCCCCCCCCCCCCCCCCCCCCCCCCCTGCCCCCCTCCCCGCTCCTCTCCTCTTCCCCAGTTTCCTCTCCCCTTCTCCGGGTTACTTTTATCCACGTCGTCCCCCAGCAGACAATCGATTGTGTTCGGGTGGCATATATTCGACGACGGGCGAGACGAGGGGAAAAAAAAATGTTGAGTCACTTGGAGTTTTCTATTCGCGTTCTCTCGTCTAATCCCCTTCGCACACTGGTAGAGAGTTCAGGCTTCTGCTGTCGACAATAAAGGACAAGCAGGGTGGATGGCAGACACGCAGATGTATTATATCAGTGGTTTTCAACCTTTTTGACACCAGAACCCAGCATTTATTCAGCATTTGAGCCACGGACCACCATTTTATGACATTTTAGCCCCACACATCCTAAAACTAAAGTTTTATTTTGGTTTTGTCCACAACACCAGGCTGGATTTGGGAAACAAAACAGTCAAACATAGATCAAAATGACCATTAATCGTCCACTTTCTCTAGTTGTGTAGACTTGGGCTAATTCACATGATGAATATTTTAACTCTTGAGAGTGTAAACATGAACATGGATTCCAGCCCCTGCCTCTCTCTAACACTCCCTGCACGTCCCTGTTCCTGTCTCTGCTCGCCACTTAGTATTGTTTGTTTTTAGTTCCAGTTAGTTTCCAGAGTGGCTTTGCTTGCTTAGCATATTGTTTTAAATGATTTGTTTTTAGTTCGGTCCTTATCAGCCTCAAATGATTTATTTATTCATAATAATAATGTGGGTATTTGTCAGGCGTGTGATTCCAGTTGTTCATAATTATTTAAGGTAATTGACTTTGTATCCCTGCCTCGATGAACACAGTGCAACAATGATTCCTCATACTTTGTGTCACCAAATTAGACACCGTCGTTTTTATTGATTTATTTGTTAATTTGCCTAAATGTTTCGCTTTTTAAACACAAAATTACAACATGCAAATTAAAACATGCATATGAAAAGGCAGTCGATAAACCATGAAACAAAGATTGTACTGCTTTTAAGACTGGCTTCCCAGGTTTAGAATACCCAAATCTGTCAGGCGGTCTACGGTTTCTGGCCGAACGCCGCACTGGTACGTCATCATTCTCTGAGTCGGAGGACTCCAAAGTGGGCGGTAAATCGGGGGAATGGGTTATATCTGGTACAATTTCTGGTGGGTGGTTTTCAGAGCTGTCTAGAGTGTTGGTTTCAGGTAAGTTTCCAGGGTCTACAGGAGCATCGTTTCCAGGTGTTTCAGGTGGTTCGTTTCCAGGTAAGTGGTTTTCAGGTGGTTCGTTTCCAGGTAAGTGGTTTTCAGGTGGATCGTTTCCAGGTAAGTGGTTTTCAGGTGGATCGTTTCCGGGTAAGTGGGGTTCAGGAGGATCGGTTCCAGGTAAGTGGGGTTCAGGAGGATCGGTTCCAGGTAAGTGGGGTTCAGGGATTTCCAGGATACCAGGTAAGTATGTATTTTCAGGGACAGTGATATCAGGTAGGTTGGTTTGGTCAGGTATACGTGCTGCATCAGAGGACGACCTCAGTGTCGTCTCTGTGGACACTGAATCTGTGAAGTTGGGTTTTGGAATATTGGTTACAGTTGTGGTTTCAGGGAGTGCATTGTACCAGTGGAACGGAATCATCTCATCCTCATCTGAGGAGATGACTGTGTCAATATGTTGGTCTGGTGGCGGGAGTACCTGAGGTCTGACTGGTTGTTTTTTGCGAGATCTTTCAGGGGCAGGTAAGTAACCACAGGGAAGAAGAAGATCTCTGTGTAGCGTTCGAGATGGTTTGTCCTTGTTCTCAGGTCTGACTGTGTAAACAGGAAGAGTGCCAGCTCGTTTAACCACAACATACACATCAGACTCCCACTTGTCCGCCAGTTTGTGTTTTCCTCTTAGGCGCACATTTCTGACCAGGACACGGTCTCCAACAGACAGTTCAGAAGCAGTGACATGCTTGTCAAATCTGGTTTTGTTTCTCTGCATGAGTTTTTCAGCATTTCCGGTTGCTATTTTGTAACTTTCCTCCAGGTGAGATTTCAGATCTTTGACATACTGAGAATGGGACGGCTGTTGATTGTCCATGACAGGTAAGCCAAAGGCTAAGTCAATTGGGAGCCTGGGTTGGCGTCCGAACATTAGCTCATATGGAGTGTATCCTGTGACATCATTTTTGGTGCAATTGTATGCATGTACTAGAGGTTTGACAAAGTCCTTCCAATGGGCTTTGTCCTGTTCTGTCAGAGTTCCAAGCATGTTCAACAGTGTGCGATTGAATCGTTCCACTGGGTTTCCTCTGGGGTGATATGGCGTTGTGCGCATTTTGT
The DNA here is from genome assembly GCA_039105355.1 of Benthosema pterotum. NCBI lineage: Eukaryota > Metazoa > Chordata > Actinopteri > Myctophiformes > Myctophidae > Benthosema > Benthosema pterotum. Next base: position 5,666,981 of record CM076974.1, read on the forward strand.
GAATTCCAGTCACTTTGCAGAGTTCCTTTATTGTCCGGGATTCAAAATCCGGCCCTTGGTCGCTGTGAAGTTTTTCCGGTAATCCATAGTGTATAAAGAAATTGTCCCACAGACATTTGGCAACAGTTTTGGCTTTTTGATTTGGTGTTGGAATGGCAACGGCATATTTGGTGAAATGGTCTGTTATTACGAGAATGTCCTTGATCCTTCCATCCGGTTCCAGTGATAAGAAATCCATGCAGACGAGTTCCAGTGGCCTGGTTGTCTTTATATTGACAAGAGGAGCTGCTTTCTCTGGCAGAGATTTCCTTTTCACACACCTTTCACAGGTTTTGATCTTTGTGTACACATCAGCAGACATCCTTGGCCAATAAAATCTGGTTCGGACCAGGTCGAGTGTCCTTTCCATTCCCATGTGGCCCATTTGATCATGCAAACTGGTGAGAACTTGGTTTCGCAGTTCTTGTGGTAAGACCAACTGAAAAGTGCACTGAGAGCCAACTTGCCTCCTTCTTACGAGAATGTTGTTCCGGAGCTCCAAGCGGTTTAATTCTCTAAGAAGAAGTGGCAGATCCGGAAGTTCGTCCCTCAAGGTAGGTGGTGGTGGGACTCCACTTTCAAGTTGAGTAATCACATGCTGAAGGACTTGGTCTGCTCTTTGTTTTGCAGCAATTTCAGTGTTTGTAAGCTGAGAAATGACTGAGGATCCAAACTGCTGGTCATTCACAAAACTGTCAGGTAGGGCTTTGATGGACATGGTAAGTGAATGGACAAGTGCCAAAGTAGGAGCATGGACAATGGAACTGGAGATGAGCTGTTTGTCACAGATTGCTCGAACAGTGGGCTGATCAAGGGGAATGTATTCTGAATCGGGGAAATGATGTTCCCAGAATGTCCATATCCGCTCCCTTTCCTTTTGGGACTTGAAGTCATCTAGCAGATCGCCTTGCGGTCTGCGAGAAAGTCCATCTGCATCAGCAGCTTGCTTGCCAGCTCGGTACAAGATCTTAAAAGTGTAGGTGGACAATGTAGCAAGCCACCTGTAACTGGCTGCATCCAGCTTGGCTGTAGTCAAAAGGTAAGTAAGCGGATTACTGTCAGTTATAACAGTGAAATCATTTCCATACAAATAGTCACTGAACTTCTCCGTCACTGCCCATTTGAGGGCGAGGAATTCCAGTTTATGTGCTGGATAACGGGATTCACTCCGCGAGAGTCCTCTGCTGGCATAAGCAATGACTCTGTTCTGTCCCTCTTGTTCCTGGTACAGCACAGCTCCCAGACCAATGGAGCTGGCATCAGTGTGAAGGATGTATGGTTTCTGAGGGTCAGCGAATGCTAGGACGGGTGCGGTGGTGAGTTTTTGGATGACTGTGTCAAAAGCTTCCTGACAGGTGGATGTCCAGCGGCCACCAAGTGGCTCTTTTGGGTTCAAGTATTGCTCTGGTTTTATTGTCGATTTGAATTTCTTCTGGGATGGTGGGTAACCGGAAGTGAGATCATGGAGGGGTTTGACAATAGCAGAGTAGCCCTTTATATAGCGCCGGTAGTACCCAGCAAATCCTAAAAAGGATCTGAGATCTTTCAAGGTTTTGGGTACTGGCCAAGTAGTAAGAGCTTTAATCTTGTCAGGATCTGTCTCAACACCATTGCGTGAAACCACATGCCCTAAGTATCGAACAGATCTTTGAAAGAATGTGCATTTTTCAAGAGAGAGTTTCAGGCCAAATTCCTTCAGCCGGTTGAGCACTTTCATGAGCCTTGCTTCATGTTCTTCTAAGGTAGGAGCAAAGATAATCAAATCATCAATAAAGACAAGGACTTCCTTCAAGTTCATTTCACCCATGCATTTCTCCATAAGTCTCTGAAAAGTGCTCGGTGCATTCGTTACTCCTTGGGGCATGCGATTGAATTCCCAAAAGCCTAAGGGACACACAAAGGCAGTTTTGGCTTTATCTGCTTCCTCCATTTCAATTTGGTAATAACCTGATTTCAGGTCAAGTACTGAGAACCACTCAGATCCAGAGAGAGCTGTAAAAGCATCTTCAAGCTTCGGCAAGGCATAAGCATCCTTTATGGTCTGCAAGTTCAATTTTCGATAGTCAATACATAGTCGTACACTGCCATTCTTTTTCCTAACCACCACGATGGGTGATGCGAAAGGAGATTCTGATTCTCGGATTACTCCGCTTTCAAGGAGTTCCTGTAGGTGTGTACGGACAGCGTCAACATCCTGTGGATGGATGGGTCGGGGTCTCTGCTTGAAAGGAGTTTCATCTGAAAGCTTGATACGGTGAGTAACTTTATCAGTTCTGCCAAAGTCGAGATCATGTCTTGCAAAGACTTCAGGAATGCTGTTTAGCTTGGCTGTAATCCTGTCTTTCCATTCAGGTGAAAGAGGTGAGTCACTGAAGTTGAAGTTCAGTGGTGGTGATGAAGTATGAGCAGAATCAGATGTACTGTGTTCTTTTGAAGGAATGGTGTTAACTGTACTCATTTGTGCAATGACAGATCCGGCAGGAATGATGACATCATGGTCAGACTCATTGTTCACTATGACAGGTAAGTGACCAGACTGAAGTTTGGAACAGTCAACCAGACATGACTGGACAATCACACTGCCAGGCAAAGAGAAAGACGATGGATGTTCAACAAGTACAGTATTCTGGGAAAAGCAGTTGGCAGATGTGCCCTCCAAAACCACCGTTCCTCCGGGTGGAATGGTTTGTGGACTCCTTCCATGCATTCTGACGACACCCTCATTGAATTGGTTGTGTCGCAGCTCAAGGATTTTCAGGACAGCTCGGTATCCATGGGGAAGTGAATCATTAATCTGCAAGCCACCTTCAAGAAATCTCTCATACAGAACATCGAGAGTGTTTGTGCCGATGAGCATGAGAGACTGCATGGATTTAACATCAGGCACCACCAAAGCAAGTGTGGGTATGTCTACAGGTGTTCCAACAAACTCAGATGGGAAGGTGACATTGAGCTCAATGTAGCCGATGTAAGGCACGGACTGACCACCAGCCCCCTCAACTTCCAGTAAATTGACCAGTGGTTTGACTTCATGGTCAGACAGACAACTGGAGTAAAAGGACTGGGGGACTGTCGTCACCTGAGAGCCTGTATCAAGTAGACAGTTGAATACTGTCCCATTAATGAACACTTGGGCTGTGCTTTTGGTACCAATGAGACCTTTGGGTAGCTTGCCTGGATGGGATGGGGATTGTGACTGTTTGCAGTTTATGGGACATTGTTTCACTGCAGCCTCTGGTCGCCCCTTTACAGAGACTGCTTTGTGTTTGATGAATTCTTTTTGTCCCAATCCTGTTGTTTCTTTTGCAGTTGCTTTTTCTTCTCCATCACCAGAGTTGGATTGGCTGCATTACTGCAAGAAGAAGAGATGTGACCATTCTCACCACACTTAAAACAGTACCAAGGTTTTGGTTTAGTGGAGTTAGTGGATGGCACAGCAACGGCAACTTTGGGTTTAGATGATGTGGGCTGTGGTGACTTCTGTGAAAGCAAGGCAGATAACTGCTTCTGTAACTCATTCATTTGCTTTTTGAGATCATCAATTGCACTGAAGTCCTGTTGTGCTCCACATACACAGGCACTGTGGGCACCCAAGTGAACACGCTGCTTAGATGTACTGGTGTGCTTTTTCATGCGGTTTTCCTTCGCTAGCTGCCTGTCCTCCTCTGTGCGCAGCAAGAGCAAAAGCTCAGAAAAAGATGGAGAAGTGTCTTTCTTTTTGTCAAGTAAGGTTGTAATGACTGGATCTTCTATGCAGCCACGACAGAATTGTCGAATGAGATGTTTCTCTGCTTCACCAGGTTGAATGCCACCTCTCTTCAGCACAGAGTTCAAGGTGAGCTGTAGTCGCTGAAGATAAGCAGAGTATTTCTCATCATGAGCTTGGTAAGTAGTTAGAAATTGAGCAAAAAGCTCCTCTCCATCCTGGACTGTGGCAAAGGCTGCATCAAGGACCTGCAAATAAGTTGTGGGTCGAGCTTCAGGTCCTAGACCTTTGACCACATCAGCTGCAGGGGACAGCAAACTGTCAAGGATTCGCCTGGTGACATGCAAGGCAGACAGACTAGGATCAGCAAGCAACAGTTCAGCCTGTGAGCGCCATGTTTCATAGTCAGTTTCATTATTGGGTTTGGGACAGGTTCCAGAAAAAGTACGGAGTCTAATTGGGGACAATGCATGAGAGCTGAAATCCTCCTTTTTCAGTACATGTTCCACAACCAACTTTTGTATGTCTGGGGGGTTTAAATCGGCTCCAGAGAGAGACACGGTCCTTGTGATCCGGTTTGGGTTTCCATTTGGAGATGGTGCCTCCTGTTTGAGCACCTCTTCCTCCTCCTCTTCTTCCTCCTCCTCCTCCTCAAGGGGATTTTTCAGTTCCTTACTCATATGACTGAGCATGTCTTTTAGCACAGTTTCAAAGCGTTTGCCACTAGAGGTGGCTATTTCTGAGATTTGTTTGAGATATCTCTCAGTGTGTATACCTCCAACAGTAGCAGCATATTCATTTCCTAGTGAGTTGATTTGATAAACAACCCCTTCATCATCCATGTTGTGTGTCAGTGGCAATAATGGTTCTAATGCTGCTATAGCAGACTCCTCTTTAAACTCAACGACCAGGTTTTTGTGTTCAGTACTAGTTGAATCATCAACTGGGACAACCTTTTCAATGACCCCATATTTCTTTAAACAGTTCAAGAGCTTTTCATCGGTTTCAGCTGTGTTTTTGTCACCCTTGACAAGCACAGCTTTTGTCAGTTTAACCCCTGATTGTTCAACGGAGGCAAACATGATTCAGAGAAAATATTCAGAAAATGACATTCAATGGGTTTCACACGTATTGAGCTCCTGGCTGGCTCGCCACGTTGTAGCTAGTGGCGCAATGGATAATTGAAAATTAAGTAATAATTGAATAATTGAAAATAACCAAATTGACTGCATATGACCAAAAGTAACCAGGTTCGGCGGAGGAGCTCAATGAAATGGGGTGAAACCAATGACACAAAACCAGTAATAAAGTTTTAAACACAAAATTATTATTAACCTTATTTTGCAATAAAGCACAATACATTTGGTATAGAAAATAAAAAAAAGAATGGGGGGCCCTTTCGGTCCAGTCAGTCTTTAAGTCTCTGTGAGTTGTCAAAGTCTCTTTCTCCTTATTGGAGAACCGTGACTAATGTACTATATCTGAGTGGGTAGGGTTCCTGGGTCGGCTCGCCTAGCCTGGAACCAGCCGGTTCCAGAACCATCCAAGGTTCCAAAGGGTCCAAGGTTTTCTGGGCACAAAGAAAAACCTGGCCTGGAGGGCCAGGTGTCTACGTCAGTTCCCCATTGTTTGTACAAACAAAGGAATAGAAATCATAACTAAATAAACATAATCATGACAAAATGACTTGATTTGATCAAGATCAAGTCATTTCCATTGATCATGCTTTTCATCCATTTTTCATTAATTTCAATTTCAATTGTTTCCATACTAGCATGCTTTAATCTTTAGGCCTACTTAATGTTTTACGTCTTAAATGTTTTCAAATCAATCATTCATATGAATGCATTCTTAACTTTACAAACTTTTAGCTTGACCAAACACAAACAATGATTTAACTAAAAGTATCTTTTCAAAACAAAAATGCCAATTCAATTCCACATAATTAAAACAAACAGAACTCAAAACAATTGTAAATAACTCAAAATCAAAATACATCAAATAAGTAAACCAAATGACACCAAGCCTAACTCACCGCTGAGTGAAGTAGTGTCTAGTTTAGGGTTGTTTGGGTGGAGAGGAGAAGAGCTGCTGTGTGTGGAGCAAACATTTCGGCCATCTTGCCTTAGAAGGTGAAGTGAGGTGAATGGGAACTGTCATATGACTGAGTGTGTTGCCAGGTTGGTGGAAGGTGAGCGGGTTGCCAGGTTTGTGAGAAATAAGCGATTGACTGGGTTACATATTCACCCAACCTACTATTTTCATAACGATACGAAAATGCCTTAAAACACTAGAGCAATATATATATATATATATATATATATATATATATATATATATATATATATATATATATATATATATATATATATATATATATATATATATATATATATAAACAGCTTAAATACTTAATTTTGTAAATGGCAAATCTTTCTCTGCTCCTGTCGCAACGTGATGATGTCATATGTTCACCTGTTGTCTTTCCCTATGGAATTATGGAATGCATAGTATGATAAAAAAAAAAATAATAATAATATAATAATAATTTCTGAAGTTACTATGAGCACCAACAAAATATATATTTTTTATATTTTTATTATCAAGTGCATTCCATTTTATTCCATAGTTCTGGATCACACAAGGACATATGACTCAGTCCCTTGAGTGAAAGATTCACCATTTACTGTATCAAAGAAATAAAATATTGAATGTGCCTTCGTTTTTTGTTTCTGTTACTGTATAAAGCTCAAGTATAATGTTTTTCATTTGCTGTATTAGCCAGGGATCCTTGTAAAAATAAAAAAAAGCATCCAAGGGCATTTCTGCTCTGCTTTCTCTTCCCTGGCTCTGTGCTTGGCGTATGACTGTCAGACGGCTGCAGTATAGCAAGTGGAACGTGGTGTGGTGCCCATATTCCTTCACAGCCGGAGCGCAGGGCAGGTAGGTAGTCGGCAGTGGAGTGTGAGGTTCCCTGCAGATCTCTAGACTAATTGGCTAAGGCTTTCTGTACTGGGTTTCATAGAGCCGCCGTCCCGCGGTGGGGCTACTCCAGTGTCCATTCGCACCTTCCCGCCGCCATCTCCGCGGGTGGAGTGCGAAAATCCATTTGTTTCAAGGCAGGAAACCAAAAGATCTCCCCCCGCCCCGTGACAGACCATTTTGTCTGCTGCTGCGGGAATGTCCTATTATTGAGCCGGACAGGTATAACTCAAGCCTCGCTAATGGTGAGTCATTAGAGGAAACTTCACGTCCGAGACCTGCTGGGGAAATGTGAGCGTGTGTCTTGTCTTTGGACGAAACACCCCCCCCCATTGTTCCAAGGGTTGTACTGGTGATAAGCAGACGATTAGCGGTTCGACTAAAGCTTCAGCCGGGGGAGGTCATGAATCATGGTCATGCCCTGGCAGCAGTCGCTACAGCTAGCCTGCCTGGACGACATTTGGAAAATTAACCCCCGTTAAGTAAGAAGCCGTGGTTTTAACTGCGCTTCCTTTGTGTGCGCTTTAGCATTTTAGGAGCGTCCCCGAGGGGTGGAAGAGGACATAAATAGCTCTTTACCCAACAGTAAAAAAAAGGGGGCCGTTAAGTGCTTGTCTGTTCGCATGGCATAGTTAATGACTGACCTTTTGAAATGCTGTTCAGGGGAAAGCCCTGAGAAATGAGACTGCCATCCAGAACCACTGATAACCTGCGCGTCGACCTTGACTATAGCCGCTAATAAACACAAGGCGTTGTGTTTGTGGCTCTGCGTAACGCAGCGACTCGCATTACAGCGGTCGTCACGTAAGGCATACGGGAACGGCTTTGGCCCTTTGAGGCTTGGACAGCCCCGGCCTGCATGTGTGTATGTGCGTGCACGTGTGTGCATGTGTGTGTGTGTGTGTGTGTACATGCGTGCGTGTGTGCACCATGACTGGATAACAGCATCTCAGGCTTAATGAGAATGAGGGCTCTGGAAATGCTAAATCACTGCTGTTTGGGGCGCCACCTGTCTCTGGTGTTGTCCTGGTATAATTATCTGGCCGTCACCATACAGTACTGCCTCTGTTTTCTGCCCACTGAGATGACATTGGCATTAGATCCGGGGTGGTGGTGTGGGTGATGGGGACGGCACCCGTCCTGACCCCCCGTGGACACGCTGGCCGGCCCATGCTGGCAGCGCTCCAGATCATAATGAACCCATGGGATGTTTTTCCTGCTTTTTTTGGCAAATAAACAAAGGACTCAAATGTGGAGACTTTGTATAAATTACCATTAATGGCTTCATTGCGTTTCTGGGCAGTACATCGCCACTTCATTATGTGGTATCGGGCACCTATTTGTAGCTCTATTAAAAAAGGTAGTTTGACAAGTTTTACAGAGTGATCCGTCTCCCGGGGGATTTGGCGAATTGTAACGGTAATATACACAGAATAAGCCACTGCCGACCGCCATACTTCTACATAAACAGGAAAATATAGACATGAGGAGTGCTAGGGGTGTGGTAAATGATGCATCAACCGTATATACCGCCTTCAACTAAGGCGCTTTACACAGCACATTACATTCTCACACACAGACACTTTGACATGTATAGACAGGAGGAGCTGGGATTCGAACCCACGGACCCATGCACGGATCACTTGAACGACTGAGCCACGGTCAACATCACCCTTAATTCAGTGGTTTTCAACCAGTGGTCCGGGGATCACCAATGGTCCCTTAGAGGAGTCCAGGTGGTCCCCATCTAAATGGACAGTTGGTAAACAAATGGACCCTTATAGATCTGTAACATAAAATGAAACCAAATGGACCTTTACGGGTCCATTTGGTTCCATTCTAAGAGTTTAATTATATTTAAATATCTGAAATACTTTTTTACACAATTAAAAAAGTAGAAGAAATGTATTGCCATTTTTCTCTCCTAAAGTGTGGACACAAACTTGAAATCTGTTTTTTATTTTATTAGTAAAGGAGGTAAAGGAGACCCTGGTCTGAACCCCACTTTGAGAATCACTGGTAGTGTACAGTATGGTCACTTGGAGTGACCTGATCCTGTGTTTGTTGGAAGAAAAAACAAAACAAAACAGGGGATCAATACTGACCTTGACAGTAGGATGATAGGGTTGTTGGTTGGCTGCCTATACCGAAAATCTAAGCAGCAGGTCTATATAGTCAACTTTCATCCAGCAGTGATTATTCTTACTGAGCAACAGCCTTTTTTTAAGCATTTTTCAGTCCATCCTGAGGCTGGCTTGTGTCAGATCGATGGCGCTGCTGCCCAGGACCCTCTAGTATAGCCTTTTTATTGATTCAAGACCACAGCCCTGTGGAAAGCTCTCTCTCCCAAGTCTCATTTTAAATGGCCCCACGCACCACATTGTCAATTATTTGGTCTGACTGCCTTGTTGGTTAATAATATCACCTTAGTGCAAAAGATTACAACTCAATTATCCTATGCCTACATCCATGGACCTGCTGGTCTCTGGCCAAACATGGTAATCATATTTCTGGATGGACGCGGAAGGGGAAAGTAGTATGCCTGCCTGAGAAATGGATTCTTATACAGTAGTGGTTTTCAACCTTTTTGACACCAGGGACCACTATTTATTCAGCATTTGAGCCACGGACCACCATTTGACGACATTTTAGCCCCAAAGACGCAAAACTAAAGAATTTTGTTGTATTCGCAATTGCAGGCTGGATTTTGCAAACAAAACAGTGTAGAGTTCTTAATTAAAATAGTGCTAATTCAGATGGTGAATATTTTAACTATTGAGAGTGTGAAAATGAAACCAAATGGACCCGCAAGGGTCCATTTGGTTTCATTTTTACATTCTCAGGAGTTACATCTGGTTAAATTTCCATCATTTAGCCTGGGGACCACCTGGAACTCTCTCAGGGACCACTGGTGGTCCCCGGACCACCTGTTGAAAACCCCTGTTATACAGTAGCACAGAATAATATTGAATGGCAAGACTGGACTTTTTATATTTTCATTTTTTACGGCATGGCCATAGGAGTGTCTACAATAGATAATAGGCCACCGGCCTAGTCGCAAATAATGCTAATATATATATAATTTTAAGTATTATTTATAATAACACAAATAAAGCTGTATGTTTAGATGCCATGTCCTGTAGGCTGGCTTACATAATTCAATTCGCCTACAGTCTTTTCAATGACTATTTAAACACACCAAAAATTGAAATATTTCAAGTTATCACAAGTGTTTTGTACAACCTGTGCTATCGCTTGATGGAGCCCCGCGGTTCTGTTATGAACAGTTAATATTCAAGACAGACAAACTGACTCCAGGCTCCTCGTATTGTACATTCAAATTGATGAATGTGTTCTTTGAAATGTGAGACTATCCTAATTTACACTTTTTTTTTGCCACGCAACTGTGCTACCCGAGGAAGAATCTGCCCATTTTCACATGAAAGTTTAAAATATTTTCCTTGAGTATATTAAATTGGCTCTCGGCGTCGGTGAGCCGCAAGGTTATGTTACAGCGTGAAATGCACACGTTCAAAAATGAATACATAATTGAAATGGAGCTCATGTGTGTCAGGTGCTGAGTGGGGCAATATATCAGGGACGTTGAATAACAATATATCTCATTTTGACATATTATTCTTCATGTAAAAAGCTGTGGACACTTCTGGTACTGCACCCAAATATCACACTGAGAAAATATGATTGATTGTTTAGGCCAGGGGTTTTCAACCGGTGGTCCGGGGACCAGCAGTGGTGCCTGAGAGGGTTCCAGGAGGTCCCCAGGCTAAGTGACGGAAAGTTAATATATTCATCCTATGAATTAGCTCCAAGTCTACACAACTAGGGAATGTAGAAGATTAAATTAATGGTCATTTTCGATCTGTAGCTTTGACTGGTTTGTTTCTCCAAATCCAGCCTGGTATGGTGGACAAAAACAAAAGAAATGTTTAGTTTTGGGGTCTGTGGGGCTAAAATGTCATCAAATGGTGGTCCGTGGCTCAAATGCTGAATAAATAGTGGGCCCTGGTATTAAAAAGGTTGAAAACCATTGGTTTAGGCTACAGAGTGTATAAAAAAAAGGTATCAATAATGCAATATATGATGCATTTGATTTTAAATTCATGGTGGAGCTTCTCTATGAGAAGAAAATAACATCACAGTAACCCACGCCCCCAAGGCACCAAAAAGGTAAGTGCTGGTGCTCTTTTGAGAAGACAAGGCAAAGCTGATAGTAATGGCATGGCCTGCCGTGGTGGATGCAGGAGGATTTGATTGAGGGCTTTATTATGGCCTCTTTTTCCCCCCTTCTCTCTCTCTTGGCAGGGGCGGATGTAACATTTCCCAATTGGAGGGGCAGGAGAAAATGGTAAGGGGGCGACTTCATCACCCGTGTCGCGTCGCGCCACAGGCGATGAAGTCACACCCATACCATTTTCGGAATTTTACAGGACTTTTATTAGGCAAGTAAAGCATCAATAATAACATCAGTTGTTGTTGAAGTTGCAATAGACACGCAGCATGCATAAAGCTAGAGGTCTGACTCAGAAGAGAGTTTTCTGTTTTCAATGATGAAATGCTGTTGGTTTAGTGGTGCCACAGCTGTAGTTAGTTAGTAGCAGTAGTAGTGTTTCAAATCATTTTAAATATAAGCACTTTCATTTGAAATATCTTGGGTTGTTTTGCATGGCATCGTGTTTGATGGGGCAGACTGGGCATTTAGGGGGACATTGCCCCCCCATGCCCATGCCTAGGTCCGCCCCTGGCAGGGGGGGCACCGACAGACCTGGGTCAGCATGATCTTTCTGCCACCCCACTAGAGACATGGTACAGGCACTGCTTGACTCTTTCTGCAGACGAAAAACAGGCAGGTATCATTTGCTGTTCCAAGGGGATGGCAAATTGCCACCCCCTGGCTTTGCCATTTAAAGGTAGGGGAAGTGATTTCACTTTTGTCAGATATCACCCAAAAAAATATTTTTTTCTGTTAAAATGCTCTATTATAAGGTGTGGAAACCATATATGGAGTTTCCCCCTCCCCCACGTTAGCAGAGGAGCTAATAAAAGTTCCCCAGGTGGTGGGTGAATTCTCCTCCAATCAGGATTGAGCAGCAGGTTCACATAGTGTAGCTACTGTTGGACGCCCCTAGTGCACCAGGCTGGTACTACACCATGAATTTCAAATCACTTACCCCTGGCTTTACCTTTAACCTCAACATGCTATTTATATAGTTTTACCTTTTTTACCGGTTAAAACCGCTCTCTTTATTTTGTTATTTTATCAGGACAGGCAAAATATAGTATTTTTCTTTCATCTTTTTATTTTTAAATAGCACAAATACTATAGATCTTGAATTCAGGATTGCCACGTCTATGATTTTATTTATTTTAAATGGCAAATGGCAAAGGCCTGCCGCCTGGACCCAAACACCGGTCAAAACGGAGTCCTGCCACCGCCGCATCTTGATTAACAAACCAAGCGACTCCGGTGAGGATTGTCCAGCCGATACGGATCGATCAATCCCCCGCCCCCAGCCGTCAGAGGCTGACAAGAGTTCCTCGGTTGAACGCAACACTGTGTACTTTTACATGACTTTTTCCTGATGTTTTCCGTCTGACATCACCAACCACCCCCCCCCCCCCCCCCCCCCCGCCAGCCTCCCGCCTCTATGATGAAGGTGGACAGGAAAATCAATAAGGAAAACGCTGTGTTTTGACAGTGACACAAATCACCCAAACTCCTACATGTCCAGAAATGTAGCGCCGCCGGTTGTCAGAATAGATTTTTATGTTGTTTTTTGGGATGATGACATATTGTTTTTCATTACGCAACGCACACCGAATAAAGAAACAGAACGCGGCCCTTTGATGCACCTAACAAACCATAAGTCTGGACAACAACATGTGATGTTTTGACAAGAGATTTCAACATTTTGTTCAGACGAACGTGTGCTACCCCGTCAGCACCCTGATGGAGCGTCTCACCCGTTCAGTGCCGGTTCTATGAGTTAGGTGGCCTCTATGGCAGATTATTTTGCTTGAGAAGAAAATGTACAACGTAAATTTGCAATGAAAATTCATCAATCTGGTGAGTTTTGATGTCACAATTAATCTATAAAGAACTACACACATTACATTAGATCATCCGTTTTCAACCTATTTGATACCAGGGCCCCACCATTTATTCAACATTTGAGCCACGGACCACCATTTGAGCACATTTTAACCGCCACAGACAGAGAAAGATTTCTTTTGCTTTTGTGAATAATACCAGGCTGGATTTGGGAAACAAATCTTCTTCTAGTTGTGTAGACTTGGCCTAATTCAGATAATGAATATTTTAACTCTTGATAGTGTAAAAATGAAACCAAATGGACCCGCAAGGGTCCATTTGGTTTCATTTTAACATTCGTTTTTTAGTTCTCAAGAGTATCTGGTTAACCAACTTAGCTGGGGACCACGTTGAACACTCTCAAGGACCACTGGTGGTCCCCAGACCACTGTATTAGATCTTTACTGCGCTATTGTCAACAAGACAGTCAACCAAAAGATGATGGAGAGAGGGCCACTATATTTCACACTCACTCCAGAGGGCCACGATGCACATAGCCTAGTCAAGAATGTGTGATCTACAATCCCAGACTGTGACGTGTTTGAGCTCATGTATATGGTATATGTGACATGTGAGGGTTGCTCCCTCAGTGATTGTAGCCCTAGGCGACCACTTACAATGCTTTTATGCATAGAGCCGGCCCTGCTCGATCCATTACGGCTAAAACCTTCCCGTTCATCTGCATTTACTGACGTTCGCCGTCCTCGCCGGGAGAATTAAATTACACACCTATTTTCCCCAAACCGCTCAACGCCTCATTACCATTTCACTGTTGTTCCAACAGGTGCAGCTTGCAGTGCTCGCAAAAAAACAAAACAACAAAACAAAGAAAGTAAAAAGCTTCCCCCGCCCACACGGCTGGCTGGCTGGCTGGCTGGCCTGCTCTCGTTCCCCCCGGCCGGCTTTGATGTCGATTTCAAAGCATAAAACATGAGAAATAAGAAAAGGATTCAGGAGAGGTTTCGATCCGTCTCTTCTCATCGCGTGGTCATTGTGGGGTCACTTGTCATGGCGAGTTCTCTCTCTGTTTCTCTCTCATGTGCGCTGCGTAGGAATATGGAGGCCCTCAGGGGCCAGGACAGTGTCCAAGGACGTCCATCTGCTGTTGATGGATGTTTAATCAAATGGTGTCCATGCTTGCACCCGGCCGCAAGCAAAAGCATATCCATTGTTTCAAGACGTATAGTGCCAGCCAGAATAGTCCAGATAGTGTATGTGTACCGTATGTGTGCGTTATATAATTCGCGACGGCATTTTGTTTATCTTATAGCAGGGGTTTTCAACAGGTGGTCCGGGGACCACCAGTGGTCCTTGAGATTGTTCCAGGTGGTCCCCAGGCTAAATGATGGAAAGTTGGTTAACTAGATGTAACTCTTGAGAATGTAAAAATGAAACCAAATGGACCCTTGCGGGTCCATTTGGTTTCATTTTCACACTCTCAAGAGTTAAAATATTCATCATTGGAAAAAATATTCATTGTTGGCAAAATCCAGCCTGGAATTGTGAACAAAACCAAAATAATTCTTTAGTTTTAGGTCTTTGGGGCTAAAATATCATCAAGTGGTGGTCCGTGGCTCAAATGCTGAATAAATGGTGGTCCCTGGTGTCAAAAAGGTTGAAAACCCCTGTCTTATAGCGTTACTTTGTTTCCTGTCACCCTGCTGGTCTCCTGCGACAGTTTGTTATTAATCCTCTCCATTGGCTCCCATTAAAATATAAATGAATCAATGATCTGTTGCTCCATTACATCTATTCTGCAGCATCTACACATGACCCGCAGCCTATATTCAGATGGCCATTGCACCTTAATGTTACAACCACAGAGGAATCCACCGGTTTATAGTAATAGCTGAAGAGCAGCAGCTAGTTCTAGGACTGCTACTGTTGTCAGAATAACATCCCGTGTCATGAAACCGGAAGCTTAAAGTGGCGCTTTAACAAAGTGGCAAATGGGTGGCAGTGTAGCGTAGTAGCCAGTGTTGGGAATATTACTTTACCTTGTTAATATATTACTTATTAGTTATTACCTTCATTTAAAACCAATATTACAGTATTACTGTCCGAGCAAGTGTAATATATTAATACTACTATTACATATTACTTAAAAAAAACTTTTTACAAAATATAAAATTTAAAAAATATATAGTGCCAAATATTACGTAGGCCAGTGTCATACTTACAATAAAGCAAGCACACTTGGCTATCTGACCAAATCCATATGAAATCAACTTGAAAAAACGGCATTCCTGAATAGTTTGATGACAAATTATAGAAAATTAATTTTTAAAGGTAATTATTTAACTTCTGCAGTTGTCAAGATAATTTCACAAGAACATTTTCAACGAAACAGATGGACAGAAAGTAATATTGAAAGTAATGCAGTAATGCAGAAAGAAAAGTATAATATATTAGATTGTTTTAGTTAAGTAATATATTTATATTACAAGTTACTCCATTTTGGTAATATATTATGTAATATATTAAGTTACGTAGTGCACATGTCCCAACACTGGTAGTAGCCACCAGAGGCTGCCAAAGGGCACAGAAAGAGTTAAGACTCTTCTCCTTCTGTCCCTGTGTAAATGTCCTGCCACACCTCTGCATTTCTGCATTTCCAGAATTGGAACTAGGGCTGGACTGGGACAGATATTTAGCCCAGTCATTTTTTACACATATTTGGGGTCCAGGACATTAGTCAGACAGGACATTAATGATTGGCCCAGACTGGCCCAGCACAACCTGCAAGCAGAAATTCTACCTCCCGCTCTGTCTACGCACGCACGCACGCACGCACGCGCACACGCACACACACACACACACACACACACACACACACACACACACACACACACACACACACACAAGCCCTAAGACACCACTTTTATGCAACTACATAAATGATGCAAACCAACAGACAACTACACAACCCTTTGTTGCTCTCACAAGAATGATGCTGGCAGAATAATCCAAGATAAGAGACGGTCTATTTGTCACTCACTGATACAGGTACAAAACAGGCCTTTAGAAAAATAAATAAATACAAACATGGTCAAGGTGGGAGTCTTTTGTTAATGTT
Organism: Benthosema pterotum; assembly: GCA_039105355.1. Classification (NCBI taxonomy): domain Eukaryota; kingdom Metazoa; phylum Chordata; class Actinopteri; order Myctophiformes; family Myctophidae; genus Benthosema; species Benthosema pterotum. The sequence continues at coordinate 5,682,893 of CM076974.1, forward strand.
CTGTGTAACAAAATAAGAATTATACTTGCAAAATGATATACAGTCTGTTAAACTCTGTTTAGAGAAGTCTTTGCACTACAACAAAGGAGATGTGTCTGTTTCTTTGTTATGTCACATTGTATTATGTGTTTTGTTATAATCGTTCTCGTCTCTGCCATGCAACTCCCATTTACAATTTCTCAAACGTGGGACAATGAAATGTATCAATGTAACATGAGGAAAGGAGTGTTGCTTTTTTATTTGTAAAAAGGGTTCCATGACATTTCCATGAAATGTCTCCTGTCCTCATATGGACTCTATTGGTTATGTAGGTTTCAGGCAGCAGCTTATTGTTTTGCATTCAGCACTGCACCAGAGAGTCAAGAGGTGGAGAGTCTTACTGTAAGAGTTTTGTCAATGGGGAACCACT